>OX235271.1:109520325-109621038 GCA_944472155.2 Trichobilharzia szidati
GTGTCACTTCATGAACCGCTATGAGATCCCCAGTATTCCACCATAACTGTCCCATTTAAAACATCCCAGCAACTTATTTAAAGTTTTTCAATTGCTTCTTTGTAAAAGAATCATTGCAATGTAGATGAGTATTTTACATGCGCGTATTCACAGTACCAATATTTGAAATCATTAGATATAACTTTCAACTGAAGTTTACAGCATTGCCTCAGACAAACAAAACTTTGAATTCAATTACAATAAGATATTATTTCTGCAAGCGTCAGTTAAAGGTGAATAAAATCGTTTCAATAATAATCTCGTTTCTTTTGAAACAGTTCTAAACAAATTAGATTATGTGGAATGACCTATAGCTTATTAACATTCACGATTATACTACGATTCTTAGTCACTGTTTGATCTCAAAAAAAACAACCTGTGTGTTAACAGATTAACTTGGGCAACTTTCTGATGGCCTAGAACAAAGAATATCGTAAGAATTTAATTGCAGTTCCAGGGGGTGAAGTGCACTTAAAATTCATTTTTATCCCTAAGTCAGTGATAACAGAATCACAAACTGCTAAAGATAGTGCGAAATTGTTGACAGAAATGCGATTCATGGAGTGAAATGATGTAGATTCAAGTGAGGTGCAAAAGTGGGCCCTGGAAACGCTTGGAAAGTATGTCGCATTGATCAGTGGCTTTATTTAAGAGTATTTAATCCTTGTAGTTTCGGCTAAACTAATTATCCTTTCAAACAATCATCTCTCAATGGAAGTTGATCGAATTGTGATAAAAATCATTGACAGATGCAAACCCTAGCTACAGATGAGCATGACTTTTAGTTGCACTGCATTTAGGCAGAAGATAGAGATTAAATAACATCGCAACTCTATTAAAACCAGAACTTAAACTTAAATATCACATAGGTATGAAGTTGTGCGTCATAGCAAAATGTACTTTCGATGAACAATTTTAGTGTAGTTAATTCCGGATTCTCGAGCAAATTAACTTGTAAGAACTAGATGGGGCATCACGAACTCCTACAACATAAGGGCTTAAAATATGTTTCGTGACTAAAATGCCATAGTTTGCATACACTGCCGCACACCTTTGTTAATAATACGCTGCTGAATTTAGACCAAACAGATTCTTTACATGCCAAATGAAAAAGTCCACTACATCTGATTTTCTTCTTATCATTTTAAGATACAGCTTCTTGAACTTTATCCATCATGTGCGTGGTATGAACTAGTCCTCGTAAACAGTGCTTGTGCCTGTTAGTGTGCTCAGCCATTTTTCGATGGACAAGTAAAGTAAATACTGTGTGCTCTACATTCAGCACTCTCGGCAAATGGAAGTCATCAGCTTGGTGACCCAACCCACACAAAATCTTGATAAAAACATTTGTAAACCTCTCTATCTGGTTTGAGAAGCCCAGCCAAGTTCCCATTATATCGGCGCTACCTTCTTTCATGGTGATTCTGGATATATTTTACACTGCTGTTAAGCCTGAGATTCGGCTGAGCTGTCATGACAATGAAGAATATGTATCTCGTAGTCAGAAACCCACAAACAGAGCCTATGAATGGGATTCAAAACACTCTGAATTGCGAAAAATATTTCTTATTTTCACAACACACTAAATTCCCATATTCACCCGAAGTACTGAGGTAACTGTGGTCCCTAACATCTTTTACTCTAATTCGATAAAAAGCCATCTACCCAATTTCGGTTCGTGTTGCATCCAATGCAAAAACAGACAAAAATGGAGAAGCAAAGGTGAAACAATCTGTTGAGTGAGTTCTGAAGATAAATCAGTTTAACCACCGTTTCCAGGTGGTAATAGTCCTATTTCTCCATTCTAATGATTCATCTCAACCTGTGCATAATGACAGTACGGCCTCTTGTCCCATAACAAAATACCGCCAAAAAGGCTACCAAGTGTCCGTTTAACAACTATGTGAATTCATATGCATCTAGGAGATTGTGTCTCATTCAAGTATTGATTGCGCTTCCTACCCATGTAAGCTGTGAAGAGAATTTCTATGTATGCATCATTAATCTGTCTAACTAATATTCGGAAGTTCCTTCAGATATTTTAGAAGTGCCTCAGAGCTCTGTTAATTTCAAATCTATATCCTGAAACTTGGTTTGCCTTAATTAAAAAATTTATATTCTAATTTTGCAGATATCATGAAGGCATGCCATTGGAGTTCCAGATATTTCTTTTATTTGCGAAATGTGTCTCAATAAATACATTAAATCCGCTGAAATTTTCTTTTCTTCCCTGAAATGTCATGAAAGTGTCAAGTGTTCTAATCCCTGTCAATAAAGGCAGTCCCATAATCTGTCCCACATGTTTGAGCAGTTTGTACGCCACAGTATAAGTGGAAGAATGCAGAAATTGTCATGACCGACAAAACTAGTCACAGTATGGTGATTAATGTTGAACTGAGACCAACGATTTAAGAACGAGAAAATGGATATGTTCATTGAATCTCACCGTCAAAAAACATGCGCACCCCTTCTGTCGAAATTCAAGCAATTGTGGCAGTTTGAACGTTTCAGGACTTTGTTTTCTAGTTACCTACGATTTTCGGCAGAGATGATTCACGAAAATTTGATCTACTCACCCTAAGTATTTATGCTCAAACCTTTAAGGATGGAGTCAGGAACCACAAAGGAGGGGACGAGTGGCACATGCTGATCAAATGTGGTTGTCACAAATGTAAGTCACTGCAATCTGTAGGATCGGAGCATTCTTTTTCGACGCCTCGAGAATGGAAACATGAGTTTTGGTTCTTGACATGAAAAGACAATAATCGCCGTTGATATGCAAATGTAGTTAAATGCTTCTGCCTCCAACATCTAGAAAACTCAGCTTCTTTCCGAGATGCTATCCCGTGCGCCCTACACTAATCCGTAAGACATCTTATGAGTAAGCGTATCCTGTGTATTCAAACTCTTCAGATCTCTGAAGCCAATTCTGCCTAAACTATCAATAGCAATTTTATCTGAGCCATACTTAGCTGTCTAAGCCTTTAATGAGGCTAGAGCCTGCTCCTTTCATTCGTATTCTGACTGAAAGTTTTATTTCCTTTGAGAACGTCATAGTTCCTCTGATAAGACCAATGTGGTTGGCATTAGGCATTACAAATGTACATTACCATTCCAGGGGTTATACCGGCTCCATATATATTTTGCACGTGTACTTAATTACGTCTTGTTCTACAAAACAGTTTCTCAGAACGTTCTCTTCTCCCTGAAATAGCTTTTAATCATGTGTGAACACAGCATTTACCTCAGCATAGTTGTTAAGTGGTTAACTATAATCATCAACACGAAACGAAACGGCGTTTGGGTTGCCACCAAACTTTGATAGAGACCTTAATAAAGGGTTCACAGTTTAAAATTTATACGGGCATGCTCTGACTGTTGGGATTGCAGTTCATCTATTTAAACTCTTGAAAAGGTGCCAATTTATTGATATTTAACGACTGTTTTGAAGGTGACTTTAAAATTGACATTCATTTCATGTAAACTAATTTGTTTATTCAAAATACAAATTGTTATTATGCTGTATAATTCTCATTACTTTGTTACCATTTTCCAGGGATATACACAGCAAACTGTTTAGTAACTAACGCTGTAGGGACTCAACACCACGTAGAACGTATTATAAACTCTAGGATTGCTAGGAAACAGTTTGTGATTGAAGAATACAGATTGCACCGGTGAGTGGCTAACTAGGAGTAATATCTTAATGATATCTCAGTTTTATTTTCTCCTCCTAAAGGCCCTGAATGATGAATGCCCTTCCGTGCTACACTGGTGAAACAGCGTGCACACGCAATACACACTGCCCACTGAATTCCGTCTTTTTACGTCATAAACCCTATCATCCAGTTGATTTGGGATTATTCGTTACGACATTTGGTTGCAAAAATACATTAGTTCACTAGCTTAAGTGTACTTGCAAATGACTCCCGAGAAAAATTTCCCAATAGGCCTTACAGGTAATCACGATGTGCTCAAATACACTTCTTCAAACGACCGGACCGACAACGTGGTCAAATCGTCTCTATCACCTCTTGGAAGACAGGGACCTAAACATCCCGAAACGGACCATGAACTCCAAGCGTCAGTTGGTCAAGTGAAAGTAGTCCCTCCCCCCAATAAAGAGAAAGAAGGGTCCGCACTCATATATGACCTATTTGTCCAAGTTTCTAGCTCTTCGACTTTACTCAGTAAACACTGGATTGGGACACCTTGTGAAAATTCATGATCCATATATCACCTTGCCACCTGTTGTGTAGTAACAAATTGAATTCAAAGGATTTCACATTTTACACGTGTAAGAATCAAATGGAGAAGCTTTCAGTGCAACACGAAGCTGAGTCGAGCGTTTATTAGCAACCAAATATTCAGTCTTCTGGTGCACCCTCACAAATTTGTTAGCATTTGTAACTCTACTGAATAATTTATTTAAAAAGTCGGTTTCACATAACTCAGAAAGCATTAACATCACTTGAAAATTTAAACTGTAAGGACCAGAAAGGTGCAGGAAATACATGGGTTATATAACATTCCTCAGAAGCACTTTCAAAGTAGCAGATTCCTCACTAAATAATCCGGCTGTCTTTCGTGTGAACATCTGTATCCTTACCTAGTTAATAATTACAACCCTAATAACTGTCGTTTTTCTCATCTTTAATCCTAATCTTGCCATGGAAATACGCGAACTTTAGAAACCCTAAATATACTAAGGTGTTCTCAGGTTAATAAAGTTAAGACGCATTTTAGGTAGGCAAACTGAGTGCCTGGAGCAAATAGTGTTTCGTAGCTCCCCTGTAGCGCAAAGCCAATAAAACATGCCGCTTCAAAACCCCAGTACTTTCTATGGGGGAGAATATTTCTAACGGCTACTGATACTCTTACAGCTGCTCCAACTGGAAACACATTTCCAACATGCTAATGTCTGGTGACACCGATTATACGTCTGATGTGAAGACTGGTGTTTTCCAGGTTGGCGGACGAGACGTTTGAATGAGAGGTATGTTTTAAACCACGGCCACTTGGTGGAAAAATAAGGAATTGCTGTCACACTGCGTAACAGACAGAACTGATTTCCACTTGTGGCGGACTATGTGGTTAGTCTGTACCACTCGCTGATATATTATCGGGAGTGTTTTACCAACACGTAATTATCATGTAAACCACGTGTTATCCTTCGATACAGTTGCAATTATTTGAGGTATGCCAGATACAGTAAGCAGAGCTAATCAAAAGCAGAAAACTGACGGTGTGAGACACAGTAGTTAATTCAAACCAGCTCTGTTATCACCAACATTCGGTAAACCTTGTGGCACCCTGTCTGAAATGTCAATCGAAGACTCAAAGATTTACCACACGAATGACAAAAAGGAACCGACACTTGGGTATCACTCACAAATGGATTAACATATATATCCAGACTTCAGGGTGAGTAGGACCGAGAGTATTAGTTAATCATAGGTTCATACATCTTTCATAGTCCACCGACGAGCAAATAAAGACTCCAAAAGAAGTACAATCTAAATCAGATTGCTCCAGAGGCGCTTTAGTCTCATTTTCTAAGCAAGAATTCCTAGAGGACTCCTTGTTTTCCTTTCAGTCCTGCTGTCCTATGTCTTATTCCTCCATTTCGGCTTCTGTTTGTTTTTCTGGATAATAACAAAGAACGGAATTGTTTGATGACTAAAAATAACTACCGGAACTGATCGCACAAATTCAACGGGGCGTTGATAAGGCATATCCATTGTTTGAAGTGGCGCCTCCAGTTTTACCTTGAGGACATTTGCGCGGCCTAGTTGATTTCAGTTTGGCTGATTTGTTTCGTTTGATCTAGGTAGCTGCATTTGACGTGATTCTGGTTTCTATTTGATGATGCCTGTAAACTGGCATCCCTCATGTACTGTACTATAAGAATAAATTTATTTATTTATTTAATACTTTCCTCAATAAAGCGAGATTTGTATATTTCGGCTGCATAAAAATAGTAAGTGGTATCCTGGCAATACCAGTGACTACAATAAGTCTTGGAATTATGCAATACAACTTTTACTTTACTGAATACTCCCGCAGATTTTAAATAAACACTTGACAAATATCAAATTTATACAGGAAGTCAGTGAGATTCACTAAACTAAAAGCACTTTCGGTTTACATAGGAGTTCTCCATGCCGAATTTATTCCTCCAAGGGCCTACACAGTTTACAACTTCAATTAAATAACATCGACGTTGAAGAAATTCCATTCTTCATTACTAAGCTTAATGATAATAATAATGTCTTTTATTCTAAAAACAGGAGCATTCGTAATGTTTCACTTTATGTAAATGCAGTTACATTCAGTTGCACTAAGAACTCAATGCAACTCGGTGCACAATAGTATATACACAAATAAACTGAAAAATAACGTCCTCCTTACCTTCTGAACAATTTATCCTTGTTACAGGATAATAACTTTCTTTCACGTATGAGCCTGAGTTATGTATATGAAATCACAACATTACATCAGTTAAATCTTCCCCCAAAACCAGGGCCACTTGAAACCAATAGCAACATAGCAACAAGCGTCATTGAGGGCATATGCAATAAAGTCGCTCGTAAAAATGCATCACTTGAAATATTTTAGAGAGTTCAAAGTATTAAAGGTAGTTATCTAGGGTAGCGATCTGTCATATTTTCCAGAAATGTCTCCAAGTCCTCTGTAAGAGTCTATTGTGTTGGCCTGAACCAACTACCAAAAATGAATGTGTTTTGGCGACTATTTCGTGAATATGGCTTGGTGGCAACAACTCCCTCAAGGACTACATGTCCAGCAATGGTAGCTGCATATCTCTGCAACGTTAGTACCTCCCCCATTCATGCGCGTTTCATTTCTTCTCATAATCCCTGCAGTCCTGAAATAGTAGATGTGGATCAAAAGTGCGAAGAAACTCGAGCACCTCACCTACATTTGTATTTCTTGCAAAGCGACAACCTGCTTGGTTGTTCAGGGTCATGTTCTCGGGTCTCCACAACTACGTCTAACCATCTGACACTTTTCTGGTACCTAACTGTGTATGAACCGAAAACTCTCAGTTGCTGATTACTGTTGGAGTAACAATACTTTATACGTTTATCTGACAAATGGTAGATATTGTAAGCCACCCGTAGTCAATACCTCTTCAGATAATTTCACTGATATACTAAACAACATTTTACTCATGCAGCTTTACGATTTTATCAATAGCTTAACATGCTAAACATTTGTAAGGGAAGCTTTAGTTATTGAGAGTCTTCAAATAAATTTTGATAGTGCTGACATCCAAGATCATGTCGTGAAAACTACTTCCACCTCTGAAGGGTTAATTTATCGATATTACTTCTTTACCTTTTTCTTACACAAATATCCCTGTGTATTTCAGTAACCGTGAACATGATTCGTCCACGTATATGATGTCTCTAAACTGAAGTCCCTCATATACAAACAAGTGAGAATATGTTATGTTTATAATTCATCTACTTGCAAATTAATAACCTTACCGTACATTTTTGCTGGAATCTTACAGTACTTGTGAGCAGTTTGGATGTTTACCTATCACGTAGTAATAACCTGATAGGATAAAAGTAACAGTGTGGTTGGATGAAAGCACAGACGGATTCTGTCTAATGCTTCAAAGACCTTTTGCCATCCTTCCATGTTTTAAATCTCATCAGAAATTATGGAAGCCAGACAGTCATTAAGTAAGTTGAATTTCATAACGTTGTGTCCATCTTACCTGAAAATCCCTAATGCTCCTATTCAAGACTTCGGAGAGACGATGAAGGCGCAATAGTTTTAGCACTCTCGGGGCAAAGCATAAGGGATGAGGTAAGATTTTTTTGAAGTTGACTTCATCCCTTTGAGAGGTGCCTTCTCGTATGATTTGATATGGTAGGACAAATCAGGAATTAGTAGAAATTAACCAGCGTCCCTAGTTTACATCCATGAAATGGCAGCTTCTCCATCGGATCGCCGGAAATCTGTGAGTAGCTCAGATCTTCCTTCGAAAGTAACCACACAAACAAAGATAAGCTACGTGGCAATGACTCTTTACCAATACAAAACTGTTTTTAGGTGGCATTTCCTGATGAAATAACTCAGAATGCTCAGCATTTATGAAACAGTGTAATGACCATTAGTACATTTGGTAGTTGCGCTAACGAATTTCCTACCTAGTCGATTCATGAGCCTGTTGTTTTAACCACTATTAGCAGTAACAATGACAATAACAACACGATGTGATACCATCGAAAACGCGGCGCAAGACGACAGGAATCGAACCCTCACTGTTAACGTGAAGAGCTTTTACTGTCTCGTATCAACGGCGAAAATGATCAAAGGCGCTTGCATATTTATGCTTCAAGTGAACTCGAGAGGCACTAATTACACTGACAAATTGAAATAGTGAACAACCAGTAGGATTTCAAGGTCAGAAGTGGGTGAGAGAGCATTGGATCTATGAAAAATAAGCGGGGTACGAGAAATACAACCAGACATGTAAAAGTACATGTAGAGAATTAGGTCTATATAAATAGGCGAAAACTGTTTTCTCACAATTTAGACAACTCACAGGTTTCATACCTTAAAAACAGAACACGCTTGAGTGTAAAGTTACTCCAAAAATGTCTTAATTCTCCAAATACTAGGGTATTCAACTATCGCCTTTGGTTTGATGAATGAATTCGATAGGATTTGTGTTAAAAGTATTCAACTCAGTTTCTAACAGCACATTCCGCCTCGACTAGAAGAGGAACATTACGGCTGCTCGAGGATGTGTTTATTAACGATGTTATGAACAGAGTACAGAGACATATAATCACACCACAACTTACATGTGAGCTCTTGTTCTTTGGAAACCCAGTTGTCTGCAGTCTGATGGAGTCAACAGAGATGAACAAACTGACTTGAAGACGAAAAAGCTAAGATTGAACTGAATGGAAAACTTCTTTGGTCCCCTACGGACGTAAGTGTCCTTGTCCTTGCCCTGTCACTTGCAGCTCGATAGATGCCAAAAGCAGTAATGCAAGAAGTATTAGTATACATCACAATGGTATGCTGATAGCCTCTGTCTCCTCTGTTTGGCAGTCTAATCCGTGCATGAAGTACTCTTCCTGAATCCAGCCAGCTCCAGGCCAAACCACCTATCAGTTTCTAAAAGATAATGCGCCCCGAAAATTTGCTTCGGATAAGCAGAAGCGTTCTTCCGCAACAGTTCTCGTATACACATAAATCAATATTATTTGACAGTTTCAAAAGGTAACCTTTCTCCCAATCCACAGACGTCCTTCCCTTCCTCAACACGAAAACGCAGTGGTTGCGTTTGCGTGTCACCTGGCATCTCTGGGTCTATTTCCAATGCCTATAACATGTTTCCTCCCGTTTCTTGGATTTCATCAACCTTATGTCCCTCAAGACTTCTGCATATGCTGTAGGACTGGTGTTTACCAACAGTGCTGTCTCTGCTGGTTGTATTTCTGGATGAGCTGCTGGTGATAATCCATTTACGAGTCCTCTAAATTGACCTGCGTGGCGATTTCTGTCTTCATCTCCTTAGATAAATGGTTTTTCTTCTCTGCCTTCCAAATTTTTTGTCTTTTACTGAGTAACACTTCTGGTTATTTGGCATTCCTTCCTGTTGTCTTTGGTAGACATAATAAGGCTAATATCCTTCAGTTTCCAGTGTCATAAGAATGTCTTCCGTCTATCCTAACAATACTCTGTACTCCTTTGCTTACTTTTCTGTAGGTTTTGTCGGCTTTTCCATTAGCGATTTTATCTCTGCACTGCTTCCTCTTCTGCAACTCAATCCTCTTCTTCTCTAACACCGTTACGTATTGGTAGAGATCCGTTTCTTTCCTCTTCTCTCCTTACCTGCCTAAGATATGTATACAAGTTTATCCCCAAATCACCATCAAAATTCTAGTAGTCTTCCAGATTTCATCACTGATGTTCCTTGATACCTCCGGTATTTTCCTGATAAGCCCTGTGAAGACATCATTTTGTAGCTTCATCTCATCTATGAGTGTTCAGTTTGAAATGTGGCCCACCTCCAGCTTCTCCGAAGACTTTCAAATTGAATTCAAGTTTCTTCGCACTTCTTAGTGTTGTGAGAGTACATCTGCTCCCCCACTTTCTTTACAATGAGATTAAGTTTATCTGATTTTTGATGTTTTAAGGTACTGGTAGTGTAACCAATAAGCTACACTACACCAGCTCCTGTTGAACGTAGTTCGCCTAATTACCCAGTAACGTACTCTACCTAGCTTGTAAGTACTTACAACAAAACGCAAACCAAAAAGACTCAGTCAATTAATCATGATGGGTGGTAACTTTAGCTCCATCTGTGGAGACTTTTAAGCGGAAGCTGGGCTAGCATGCAGAAATGCATGGTTTGTGTCTCAATGGCTTACCCTCTTAAAATTTGAAACCACATTGTCAATGGATAAGCATACAAGCTAAATCCCCACGACCCGTCCTGTCTTCTCCCACCGTACTGACTACTCTATCTTTTCTTTCTTTCTTTATTATTCCACCTTTATTATTTCACTTATCTCAACCTATATTATCTACACTACAACCTATTATTATTATTCTACTTTTATGACTACACCGAATGACCAACGGGTGTTAGGTCAAACTCCATTCACGGCAGCAGCTGAGTCCTAACATACTGCACACTACAAACCACAATCTTGACCAATCCTCGCACCACTCCTCCTGGAGTCTACCAGAGCTAAAGCAGTCGAGTGGCGGGATTTACTACGCATAAGTTCACCGAAGATCTGGAACCTCTACCTTAAAATCAAGAAGCGAGCTCAAAGAAATCACTGGTTTATACTAGCTCGTAATCAGGATATTGGATCTGAATAAAATCTCTGTATTATTTAAGGAAAAGGATTTAGAACTAATCCAGCTGGTAAGGGTGAACTATGGAGTGGGAGAATGATTTTCGAACCCACCTGGGTGTGTACAAGTTAAGACAAAACTGGAAAAACTGGGAGGTGCAGTACATGTCCATCAGGCAAAATCTACACTGTCTTTTGTGTGTCCTTGTGCCTGTACACACTGCTTCTGAACAACAAATCATTAGAGGCGCAGAAACCTTCCAGCAGTTTCCCGTCCTCAGTAATTTCGCCGACAGTCTCCTGACCCATGATGAATTTTCCTCTAATAGTGTTTATCCCTAATCTTCGCATTCATACTACCTATCATATCTTGACGCCGCTATTTGGCTAAGGTCATGCCTGTCATTATTTGCAGTTGTCTGCTCAATTTCTCTCCCTCTTGGTCTGTGCTGCTTGTAGGAGAGTAGCACTGCATAATTGTAACTGTCCTAACTTTTGAGTTGAATCTTGCTACAATTATTCTGAGGCAGATTGATCCCCCCCCCTACACAAGAACCAACGATGCTGACAAGATAGCCACATTGACACTTGTCACCTGGGTGACTACAGTAGATCACTGAGTATCCAGTTAACAGTTTCGAAAGTCCACTCCCGTTCCATTTGCTCTGCCAGTTTCCCAACTCTTAATCAAAAAACTCATTTCTTCAATAATTCCAGCAGCCTTTTCAATCTCAGATATGCTGCGGTCATTTCATTTTCTTATATTTACTTTTGTTTTCATCGAAGGAAAAGACATCGGCCGACTGGCTTGCAGAAGAATTTCACCAATCGGCCTTATCTGCCCTCTGAACAAGGAGTCTTCCCCTAACCAATGGAGAATTAACATTTTAATTTTGCTTCTGTAATCTGAGATTCCCACAGAGGTGGGAGTTTGCTAGCCCCACGCTCAACAGAAGTACGCATAAAGTCAATACATATACATCAAATATTTAGTTGCAACTGCATTTCTGTGGTGAAAAGGACTGGTGGGAGATTCCTCTCCGTCTTTTAGAAAATGGAGTTGCACCTAAATTAAGGTACTAGCAAAAACCATCTCCTGAAATTACAAATGTAATCAGCTTAACTTATATGGAGAAATATCCTGTAATCAGTGTTAGGATGCTAAAATATTTTGGATCGGATGTCACTCTTAAACAGCGATTTCATATGTAGGCTGAAATATCCACTAGCAAGAGCCGATGAAACCAACATCATCTGTACGAAGAATTGCATAAACTTTGGAAAACCATTTGCCTTCATACCCAATAACATAAAGTATAAGCCAAATGATACGAGATATATTTCTTCGCATCAGTACAAATGGACAACTTTAACGGGAAGAGTGAAGTAATGCGGAACTGGAAAAACAGCTGCACAGTATACACACTAAATAATAGGTAGTCGCATGTTGTAGCGACGCCAAATGTACTTCAATGTACCCAAATAATCAGCATTTTTCACTGTCTTCATGCGACTTTCACATCATTAGTACATTTAGAAGATTAAACAGAAATAGCGAGAGCGAAAAGGACTGTTTGTAGTTCCTTTAGATGACAGATCTACACGGTTTACGTAACAGTGACACGACAGATATTGGCGGCACCCCTTTCAAACTCAAACGGTGTCACAGTGGCACCCTGTCGATAAGGTCAGACGGAACTTTCTGATATACACCAGTAATTATGCATTGGTTCCAGGAACTGTGGAGGGGTGAAAATGTGATCTTACCCCTCGTCAATGCCTACAAGTTGGCCAAACTCTCTAAAAACGTTTCTCCTGAGCCCAACTTAGACTTCTTTGTCTTGTACTCCAAGATCCCAAATAGCAAGTTAACCAACGTGACCCCATTGTGGTTATCACAATAATTGTCTCCTTATAAACTAAAATGACTAACAACCAATACAAGTCTGATTTAGTAACCACATAATCACACACTAACTAGTACTTTATTTATTATAACACTAGTGTGACTGGGTAAGTTTTAGACAGTGGAAAAACTAATACTGAAAAAGGCCAGAATTCCTAGAAGCCTGATACTAACCAAAACATCAAAAATATGCCACCACTGATAAATGCAGATGAAATGACTAAAACGCATTACAGTAAGATTAAATACACTAATGCCTTAAGTTTGAATGCAGATTGATATCAATTAGAGAACCATTGGGAAACCAAACAGTACCGCACTGCCGTTTCGTCCCAGTTTGAGACTCTTCACAGCAAGCACCGATCAGCATTTGAACCAAGGGCCTTCACACTACAACGCGAGCTCATAGACAATTCAGTCACTGGGACCCAACTCAATGGCCCCTGAATTCTATCTTCTGCTAATCTATGGTTTTAGTGAAACCACCAGCCAGTGTCATCGGCTGCCAATGAATCCCATACCTGGACGAAACAGTTGTCCAGTACTCCCTGGTTCTCTAAAATCTCTGTTATCAATCCGTGGTCAAACTCTAAATAAATCAAATCCCCACAAACTAACTCTTGAAAACTAATTCATTGCCCTACCAATTCCAGGAGGAAAACGCCACATAGCCCTCGTTCATAAAAGTATAACACGCTATATATGCAAGACTTCCGCTGACAAACAACAAAAGAAATGTTAACAATCTACCTTATTGAAACATCCCATAACTTTATTTAGCAGAAGAAAAATAGTTCGCGGGACTATGCTTACACTTGAATGTAGGTGCATACACTTCTTTGGGTCAAGTGTCACCCAACCATTACAAAGATACAAATTTCAATTATCAACATTATATTTATTCACTTAGGATTTTCACATCATAACAGGCTCAAGTGAATAAATTGAAAGTATAATCTTAGTAGAAAGAAGAATTTCCAAAAGAACATGACCATGTTCAACTGTCGAGATGGTCTTAGTGAACTATGCAGTGTACTAAGCCCTATGAAGCAATAAATTCAATTAGTCTCGATTTTGAAATGAAACCTTACATGTAAACACACACATATACATACATAAACTCATAGTCACATTTTGGCTAGACAAATCGTCCCAGTAATGGATACAAAGGTAAACTCTTCCACTGAGTGAGTTTAATCAACAAACTGGAAGCTTCTATCCTCAACGAGATACTGGAGGTAAAATCCCTCGAGGCTGATAAACAAGTTAGTCTTTATTGACGTGAAACGTCAGACTACCTAATATTTTCATTTCAAAATAACAAAGAAACCAAAATCTTACCTTAGGATATAGGATATGTAGAAAAACGAGACATAAGCAAAAAATATACTTTATTATTAATAACAAGTCATTGTCGATTAAAAGATTAGGTTAGAAAAGATGTGTCGTATAAGTGACTTTAGCAAAAAAAATAATTAACAAATATCACTGAAGGAAAATATTAATCCTAAAAAAGGCATGCATTAATCAAACGCCTTCAAAAATTCCTCAGCACACTGACGAGCACGTGAATTGACTGCTAAACGCATTTCAGAAATTTCCTTATCAATTTCATCCATAAAGGTGATTATAAAATCCACTAATTTCGTTTTTGACATTTGTTCCGTGTGAAAATTTGTAATCAGGAAGCTGATATCATAACCCTATAATACAGAGAAAAAAGTGAACATCACATGTTAAATTGATGACTAGAAAGAAACTAGACAAAAATGATAAATGGCGAACTACACGTATTATTCTCTACACGACCGATGGTGCTACCTCGACTGAAAGATGAAGTACCTAGACTAGCCACTTCAAATTGTATCTATCAATTCAACTGCGCTTGTGGAACGAGTTATATTGGCCGTTGCTCTAGGAACTTGATTTTTCGTGCTCGAGAACATATCCCACTATGGCTAAGTAAAGGTGTAGTTAAAACTATTAACAGCTCGATATTAGATCATCTGGTGCAAACCGGTCACAAAGCCAGCGTAGAAGAATCCTTCTCTATAATCTACCGGGTGCCTAACAAATTACCAAAATCGTCGAAGCACCGCATGCTCCAAACAGCAGAGGCTATTGCAATTCGCCTCAAACAAACAGTGCTCTGTGTTCAAAAGAAACAAGTCCAGCCCCTACTACTGCCCTGGTCCTCAGTAGAAACTATAAACTCATGAATTTGTACTATTACCTTTCCTAATTCTTCTGACATTCAGTTTAATTTATGTTGATGCTGTTCAGCTGTAATTTATCAATATTATTGATTTGATGTTATTTAAACATTAATGTCGTTCATAAGACTAATTCATTCATTCATTATAATGTATATATAATTGTAGAACCTGATGATGAATTTATCGAAAAGAGTACTCTTTGTTCCGTGTCCATTCTTTTGAAAAATGATAAAGTAAATATCTAAAATCCATTCAAAAAGTACATTAAATTAGAAGTATTCTTTAGCTTTGTTGATTTTATAATTAGTGCACTTATAACATAAAAGTGCTTATCAGCATAAAACCTGGACACTGTGATAGACAGAATATAATTCCATGTTAGTTCTTTTTTTTGTTTACGCAGCATATAGTGAAACAGAAGTGTTTACTGAATGACATTCCATAAGTGTGACTTAATTATCCTTATATGATCATGATCAGTAGAGATTGTGTTTTCGAAAAAACGTCATCCAGTGTTTGCTACATCAAATAAACAAAATCAATAAAGTACCATTTTCGAAATCAATCTGTCAACCATTCAAAACAAATAGAAACTAATGACACTGTTGCTGAGTTAGGTGATGAAGGCATTCATGATATAAATGTATCCTTATAAATTTCAAGTATTTCTTTAGAATACTTAAGGTGACAATAAAGTCCGAAACCTAAGTTCCACAGAGTTTTATTTTATTCCTTTACGTTCCCAGTGGAACACATAGGCTTCAAGCTACAGGCTTGAAGTTTCGTTAGCAGTGGTTTTTTTATTTTCGCGGGATGGGGTTGCTGGCCTCATGCCCAACCTTCTCTCTTTACCAGTCTTAATACTGGTTTAGCGAGGTAAAGGAGTGCGCCGGCCAGGAATCGAACCCCAGACCACATGCGTGGTAGGCAACCATTCTACCACTGTGCCACCGACGCACAAGTTCCACAGAGTAACAGTTAAAAATACGTCTTCCTATAGTACCCTCAGCATTGGTAACGAGTATGCAGAATATCCTACATTTGACTGAAACTGAATAGTAGGTGGTATGTCAATCAAACATCATACTTATATCTGCATAATAAGACGAGGTCATGATCTTCCCAGTAGGAATTTAAATAACACTTCACGATATCAACAGACATCAAATCCGCTCAAATATTTTTAGGTATTGCAACAACACCGTATAGAGAATTTAACTGAGGAGCTGGATCAGGGGTAATAACCGGTGTTTAACAAGTAAATCCTTCAAGGTTAAGACCACTGAAATTCTAAAACTTGAGCTTTGTTATTTCGGCCTTAATTATTATGCTATACATTTAACTACTGGCACTTTATCATAATTTCACACTTTGAAAACTGATTCACTGTATTACAAATAAAACTATGAAAGTGATAAGAACTATTATAGCATTTGCACAAGAAGTAATCGACCAGTATGCATTGACTGAAACGAATCATGGGCTACAAAAGAAAACTATGTTATCACTGTAAGCATCTGTTCAAAAACTGCACACATTTAGGGTGAATTTGACGCACTAAAATTGTAGATTTTTATTTTCACTGTCCTTAAGAAGTAGAATATTTAAGGTATAGAGCATCAAACTATATTAGATCAAGGTAGGACATCAAAATTTGTCATACAATAATGTTGATTACTGTTGAAGGCGTACTGTGAATTTATGTTAGCATTATTTGGAGCACAAGTTACGTGTCCTAGAGAAACAGTAAATAGAATGATACAATCCCATGTTTAACACAGCTTGCCATCGAATAAATCACACAACACTTATCATCACCAAACTGAAAGTAACATGGAAACTAACTATTTTACTAAATTCGTGATCTCAGCGCGAACGTTAGCAGGTCTCAGTAGCTGAATGGTCTGTGCAAGCTTGCTCTGTAAACTGGAAGATCCTGGGTTCGAACTCCGATGGGTGAGTACCACCGAAGAGTCCCAAACTAGGACGAAACAGATGTGCAGTACTCCCTGGTTCTCAATGACTCGCCAATTGATATCAATCTGTGATCAAATCTGAAACAAATCAAATCCCTACAAACTAGCTCTTAAGAATGATTTACTAAAGAAAAAGTTGAATACAGAAGATTGTTAGTGTCATGCCTAAGTCAGTTGCTGTTACTTACATGATTTAAAATTTGCATAGTCTTAATACTTACATGACAGAAACATAAGTTGAATTGCAAATGGAAAAGGTATATATATATATATATATATATATATATATATATAATTAATAATCTTTTAAGTTATTAAGTAATTATATGTAGCTGTGTGAAAGTAGATGCTTAGTATACATACTGGACAATAAGTTATTGATTTAACTTTGAAAACTAGATAGTATTTGAAAATTCTTAGTTTTTGTATACAGTTGAATAAAGCAAACAAATAATTATCATTTGTTACAGGATTTCATCATGAGCTGACATCAGTTAGAGTACCATTGAAAACCTATGAGTACTGAGACAGCTGTTTCGTCCTAGTTTGGAACTCTTCATCAGCACGCACTCACCACCAGGGTTCAAACCCAGGACCTTCTGGTTAAAAGGCGAGCGACTATTTAGTGTCCAATCAAAGTAGGCTAGTAGTCAGTAGTGTTTCCTATCAACTGGACATTAGAATCAAGTATCAGAGTTGACACATTAACTCGAAATAATGAAAAAGTTAACGACATAATATATGACTGGATTGGTACATGACATTCAAGTATTGGTTTACAGGGATTTGGTTTGATTGGTCACAGGATTTCATCATGAAATGACGTCAGTCAGAGAACCATTGGAAAACCAGCTGGGAGTACTGGACAGCCGTTTAATCAGCCTAGTTTGTGACTGTTCATAAGTACGCACACCACAGGTTCACAACCCATGACTACCAGTTACAAGGCGAGTTCGTAGACCATCAAGCCACTGGGACCCTATCCAATGACCAGTCCATGAATTCCAACTTCTGCCAGCCACTAGCCAATGTCTTCGGTGAGCATTTGTCCTCACGCCCGACTGGTCAAGGCTTCCCACTAGAACCCCAGGTGCGTACTGCGAAGAGTCCCAAACTGGGACGAAACAGCTGTCCAGTACTCCCAGCAGGTTTCCTGATGGTTCTCTAGCCGATGTCAGCTCATGATGAAATCCTGTAACCAATCAATCAAATCCCTACGAACCAATACTTAAATTATCATTTGTATTTCAAACTATATGCAAAATTTGTTTCTTTGACAAAACAAATATACAGTGATACAGTAATGGTTATCAAAGAGGTATATCTAATCTACAATTAAATTTTGTAAGTGTGTCCAAAATTTCCTTTTATATTCGCAGACTAGGACGTTTGCATAGAGTTTAAAATAAAAACTCCAATATCTATATTCCTGCACCAAACCACTAATACATCATTATGTATTGGTCAGTAAATCAAATCTTCACAAGTTATTGTTTAAAACAGCATGTATGACAGATAAATTATAAGCTCAGGCAAGACTTAGTGACTGATTAATCCATACGAATTCTCTGTAATCACCACCTAAAATAAAAGTATGCCTAGTGAGCAGTATGAAATATGAAGAAACTGATGAGTTAAATGAGCATCCTCCGACGCACCCTATGTTAATTGTTCTAAAATGAGTTTAAAATTGTCACAAATCCGACAAGTTTTTAATTAACATTCACGTAGATGGTACAATAACCATGGATTCTAAGGAATACACGTGTTGGGATATTGCTTCATAGAGCTTTAGATCGTTTGAAAACGATGATACAACTGCATTTCTTGATATTTTATTATCAGAATTCAATTACAATATAACAGAGGATTGTATCCACCTGACTATACAAAGACCAACTCACCTGGAAGGAGGAAAGGACTAATCAGTTTAGAGGAAACTCGATTAACATATAAATGGTTGACTGTAGTTTAAACCACAAGGTTAAAATGCAACCGGATCAATAATATAAAAGTATACATTGTACATCTTTCTACTCCATGCTTTTATCTCATCTTATGCATTTTGTCTGCTTTTCTACAAGTGATTTCTTATAGAATGTGGTCTTACACTTTATCTCTCGGAGTGAATACGAATCCAAACCAGTAAGCCAAGGCCACTAAGATGGGCGTGAAAACGCTTAGCGAAACATTACCAAGATAAGAAATCTAGAAGAAGCTCAGATATAGCACTGCATACAGTTACACAAACATACAATAACATGGGATAAAATGGCAATTCGAAATTTTAATATGGGGTGGTGGAGAGAGGTTGATAAATAATAGAAACTTTGTTTATCACATCAACTGTGGATACATGAAACAGGAATGATATAATAGGAGAGCAGCTAAAACTATGAAGACAAATTTCGAAGTTGTGGCGTTACATTTTTACTATGATTATGAACAATAAGTTGTTTTCAAAGCGTCAACCAGGAAATAATACTATTTCACTATCTAATAAATAACTAATAAAGAAGCTGTAAGCAATCATCAAAATCTGGAGTTACGCAAGTTACAACTGGTTGTCTTTCGCTTCATAACTAACACCCACTGAAGGGCAAATCTTAAACAATAAACACCCCAATGAGTTTAAATCTGTAGGTGCTGTCATTGTACTAAAAAAATGATACTAACTGTTTATACATTAATTTGAAATATGAACTCACAGGAACAGGTTTACGTCTAAGTATGACGAAATCTTCTGCACGAGTCATCAGAAAACGAGTAAATTTTCGGCAAAGTAACTTTTCAATTTCATCAGATTGTTTAATAGAAATACTGACGCGTACAGAATTAATTGATCCTTCAATCAATACACGCTCTTTTTCATTTCGACTAATAACAACAGGATTCAGTAAGAGTTCTTTAGATGTTTTAACTTCTACTTCAGGTTTATTATGACGTTCAACAACTTGTGATGAGAAATTTTGAACACATAAGGCTGCATTCAGAGTATGCCTAACAGCATTTAAATAAGGTTTTAAAGCCTGAAAGTAATCAGAACATGAGATGTTAATTATTTCATTTAAGTATTTTTATATGATGAATCTAATTAGATTTTGTTTTTTTTGAATTGAACTAAATTTTGAAATTAAAAAATACGACTACTTATCACACCCAACATTCACCAATATAGTGAAACAAATAACATGACAAGTATAAATCTAAACAGGATACAAAGTTTACATCATAAAATGGATTTCAACTGATGTACATATAAAACAACAAAAATATCACTTTGGAGGTCGTAGTAGATTAACAAATAGTATGCAAAATTATTGCACTACGTAGGCTCAAAGATTTATACAAGGAAAGTGAAGACGGTAGCTTAGATGAGATAGTGGAAACAAGGGAGGCATACTCCAAATTAGGCGACCTTCACCCTTATCTGGACGTTAGCCAAGCCATCAAAGGTTGAGTTTACAATGCTTCGTTGTGCGCAGTCTTGCTCCACGTCTGTGAAACCTCGTCTTTTCAAGCTGCAGATGTGCAATAACTCTATGTATTCGGTCATCGCCAACTCCGTAGAATTTCTTGCATCCAGTGGTATCGTCATGTAAGTAATCCAGAGGTCTCATGGTATGTTTGGACATGGTGGGAGTCGGTTGTGAATAAGTTTTTCTTCTCGGAACACTAGCTTCAGTGGCTCTGAAGTGTACCACTAGTGTCATCCAAGCAGCAACCATACTGGATGCAAAAGCGGAGTAGTCAGCCCATGACGTGGCACCATGGAATGAAGGATAATTGTATTACGTTAGCAGTTGTTGGTGGCATCACGACTTTTTATGCGAGGTCAGAGAAATAATTCGAATCAGTAGCGGCTCAAGACGTTGTCGTACACCAACGAAAATTCCAATGGATGGCGAACATGCTGAAATTTCCTGAAAGTAACTTGAAGTAATGAGTTATCTCTGAATACTGTTTATAAAAAACACGCACCCGTTACTGTCTAGACAAATACAACTGTGCAGCTTTGTAAGTGAAGTCATCACGTAGAGGACTTTCTTCGCCGAAATCTTGATTTTATGTCTGAAAGGGGTTGATTAATTCAATTTCTAAGTCGTTTCAACTATCACTTGCTTTGGATTCCAAAATTAGTAGGTGCCTATATTTTCCTAGTGAACTGGAACTTAATAACATCTAATCATTTGCTTTGTTGCATGAAACTGTGTACTACTGATTGATTGGGATAAGCAGTTGTATACCAATCACATAAACCAGTAGTGTTTGCTAACCATATCGAAGTGATCAAACGCCGGACGGTCGTTTCACACCTTTGGGACCTAACTCAACATTGGTGTATCAGGTTTGACTGAACACAGAGACCACTGGGAACTAATTCCCAAATTACAGATTAGACTCAGTTGCATTATTGTTCGATGTAGCTTGTCAACAATATCTCACTATTGAAAAATGACAACAGAGTGGTAGACCTTTGCCGACTGGAACACGACTTTACTGATATCGAGCTCCAAATCATTACAAGGTGCACTATTATCTGAATCACAACTACGATAAGAAAGAGCCACAGGCTTTCAAAACAAAAATATGACATGATTCTGTCATTGCTTAAGCTCCAACCAACTCGTTAACATGCTTCGGTTTTTAAAACAAAGACTTGGTTTTGCTCTCACCCACTGATATTTAAGGATAAATGAGGTGGCAAGTCTTAAATATAGTAGAACACGCAACCTAAACTTCAATTTTAGATGCGGCTACACAAATAAGACTTAGAACTTTACACATTGCAGCAATTCATGTTGACAGTGAAACTCGGGAGAGTGAATAGTTACATGGAGAATAAACAATATCTGATGGATGGATCTAGGAGTTCACAAATAGTGAATTCATCTGCGTCACTCAGGACGATTTTGAGCCATTTTACCAAGTCCCCAGTGTCTCGAAGATCCCGAAGAGGTAGCCCATACCTCCCTTTCTGGCAAGTTTTTTGATCCTACACTCAGAGTGAGTGAGCATATGCATGCAACGTCATTTCCCACAAAATTATTTTATTGTATTATACATATTAACACATAGACATTTTTTGGAGTATAGTGTAATAAGGATCTATTTGCAAATAACTTTTGGAATTCTGATGTCAATGACTCAATGTTACTTTTAAACGACATTAATGTTGTCAATTTTGATTTACAGCTTGATTCCACACCGTATTTTCAGTACAAGTGTGGAATTTTCAGCATGGATATCGGTAGCCCAAATCCAGGCCGACCATAGATATCGGGTGTGCGCCGGCAGGGGATCGAACCCCGGACCATGTGCATGGTCGGCGAGAGTCCTAACCACCGTGCCACCGACGCACAATGAATGAGTCGTTACTTAATAAAGCTTGAAAACACTATGTGAGGCGTTGCATTATCGGTTTACCTTCGGCGACGATGGGTCATTGTGCCATGGTTGACTTTCCGATTCAGTGGCAAGCAACGAGTCTTCAGACTTATACATGTACTTGCCAAAGCACACATAGTGAACGAACAAAAATAAGTTATGATGGCATGCCTAAGCATAATCTAAGGGACTTCCAACAGAAAGATTCAAAACTTGTCAGTAGGACGATCGCTCGTCACCTTGTAACTAGTGGTAACGAAATACACCTTCCAGAATTTTTCAAGATCATAAAAGTACAAGTTAGTTCCAGTCTACTACCTACCTCCAGAACGGTTAAAACCTGACTTTTACATTTAGAAGGACATTAGTGTCAATCCTTCTCTTACATAGTGAGGTAACTGCATTTTGTCTCAACCCACCTACTCTAACTTTAGGTTACCACTGACTACGTCATTCCATACACTTAAAACTATTTTTTGTATTTATCTCTACCACTGAACTGAATATTTTCCCAATCACTTCAAATCGTCGAAACATATGATGTTATGAGTAAAATATACAGCTAGTTCTCCCCACCACTAATTACTGCCTGAATTCCATTCCTGAATTCAGAATATTCTTGCAACTTATACATACAACCGAGCATTCAGATGCCTACAATCCTGTTCTCTCAAATATTCATTTGTCTAAATGCGTATTATTAGTGGTTTTCAACTTCTAACTGGTGAACCAAATACTTTGTACGTGGATACCGAAACGATTTTACGTTGTATGCAGGCCGAAATTAGCATCAGTAAATACGGACGAATAAATGACTTTGAACGCAAGGACCACATGGCAAAGGCAATATTTGCGTGTAAAATACATATACGTATACGCCATGCAAAACATATATGTTCATGAAAATAAAGCACTAAGAGGCATGAAACAGTTTCACAGGATATCTTTCTCTAACGTGTGACAAAAATACTTCTTAGTTTTAGATTGAGGTATCAACAGAGTAATTTAGCCACATTCTATGAATGTAGTTACCTAGATCTTCTAAACCTAACAATAACCCCAATCTTTCCTAAACCTACCCAAGCTTACAACAATTCTGAACTAACTGTAACCTATACGTCGATAATGCCTTATGGTAAACGACTATTTCATCTACCTAAAATGTACCCAATATGTATTGAAATAACGCTGGTCGGTCTCAAAAAGAGCACTGAACGTCTACTTAATGCAACAAAACATTAATAATAGGATTTTCAGCTAAAATAGTGCCTTCAGTGTTGAATAAAGCTGAAAAAAAATTGCACTATGGGCTGAACTAGGTCTTTTGGCTCTAAAGTAATGCCAGTCAGTACTGAATCCGGTCTGAAACAACGCTGACTAGCGAACCCAGTAGGTTCTGAGCTACTTCTGAAAATGCCTAGAAAAACCAGTGCTGAATTAGTACGTCATGTTGAAAACCAGCACTGAGTTCTAGTCTGCATGTGAGAATAACCAAACCACTTCACAGTAATTTCAGAATTTACCCATGATAGAATTTCAGAGTTAGCTCAGAATTAGCCTGATTTAATTCAGCATCATAGTAAGCTTGGGCATAATGAAAACATTCCCAAGAAACTCATATAATACGAAATCCGAAAGTTAAGCAATGTTCTAGAGAAAAATGTATACATCCCAACAGTATACGATTCCAACGAAGTTGACTTTTATTAAGAGATATGTTCAGTTAACAGTAAATCATGCCTTAACTAAGCTCATAGGCACCTTACCATCGGCCAAAGGAAGACCTTGAGGTTCCAAAATATACAAAATTGCCGCTATACATGCAGATTCTGGAATTGAATGCCTACACACTATGAAAGTATTTTGTAAGGGTTTGTGTTTTCCTATCCGGCTATATTTAAGAATAGTTACCACGGCCGAATGCCCTTGTACCAACTATTAGTATCAAAGGATTGAAAATATTATGCGCGCTCAAGGTCACTGGTTGCAATAGTCGGTTGAAGGTCGTTTACGTCGGTGTTTGTCGTCCATGTTGGATTGCTGTTTTCTACGAGATCGTCCACACACATGTTTTAACGTTTATCCTGCAGTTATTTGCAGCTTATCTCGATGTAGACTACTGGTTAATGTTGCTTTTCACATCTTTTCGGTTACCTCTGGCGTTAGAACTTGTTACTTCGTTTGTTTCGAGAATTTTTACCACACGGTAGTTGGTTTATTTCATTGTAGCTGTTTTATATGTTGTTTTCATGCGCCGTTGCTGTCAATCGCATAACACTGTGTACACTTCTGGAAATTATGTATACGAACATGTTTGGGTGGCAGCAGCTTTTGTTTCCTGTCTGTTTGTTGGTTGCCGCTATTGTTGATGGTCCATATGTCTGCTTAATATGTAGAAACCTGGAAAAATCAACGCATTTCACCTTGATATTTATATCATGCAACAATCTACAAGTCGCTCTGGTGAAGAAAGCACGGTCGGAGTTGGTTTTAGAAAGGCTTTCGGAGAACATATAAGTTCTGAAGAATTTTTAACCTGGCTTGAAGTTGAAGAAGCTTTGAAGTTTCTTGAGAAGTATAACATAATTGTTCTTATTATCAGATCAAAAACACGTGGTATTTTGTGACAGAACTTAAAGTAAACAAGAGTGAACCACATTAGAAATATGAATATGCTGTGATTGAATGCATTTTGGTGAACCAAAAGAAACCGGATAGTAGTCAAAAACCTCTAAACGGTGTTATCTATCATTGTTGATGCTTAATGTGTAAGCTGGAAGCTAGTTCACAATCTAACTATTGCCTAGTGAACATGATTTTGTGAGTCGTACAGAAAATACATTTGCATATTCAGTAATCTATAGCCATCAAATATAAGGTACATATGTCACCACTCTAAACATTTATGCACAGTGTTAACAGCATAAAAGAATACGTAAAATGTCGTAAGGTACACAGACCACAGTGTTGATGAGGATAACAATGCAACATAATGCAGTCTAGACACTGAATCGTGATACTGTGGTGAGAGCTGATTGCAAGCCAAAATTGTAGACTACAATTTACGTCAATACTTACGTCCCGAATCGGAGTCATGAGAATAAAACAATAACAAAACTTAATCTTGAGGGACTCACCAACCAGTCACAGCAGACTTAACGTATGTGGCTTAGCTTTCTAAGAAACGGGCACAAGGAGTGCAAAATAACCTTCAGCAAGAAAACGACCAATAAGAAGACGTCGCTTCTCTGATAACAATAACGCTAATCATAATTTACATAAAAATCTATAAATATCTCTTGATTTTCTCAATAAACTATATGTTGCCTGGCTTTTTCTTCTGTCTTTTCAATGCTATATCTATACCACTTCGTGTAAGTGGAAATTTCAGGATAAATTGATCTCCACTACTGGTGGTAAAGAACACTGAAGAGTAGACATTAAGTACACATTGTCAATGGAAATGGTATAACAAACAGCAGATTAACAAAAATGGAGCTTAATATATTCAGTTCTCATAATCAACACATTACATTTATATGATAATACTATACACTGAATCAATGCATTAAGTAAAACAGTGAGGAAAATTAAACAAGTAACTGCCTTCTCCACTGCACTGCACTGATGCAACAATCATGAGAAACACCGACATCTACTAGCCTGGCAGTCAGCTGAACAGAAAATGGAACAATATTAATAAAGTATAGATATTTTGTATATATTTAATCCACAAAACTCATATTACACTGCACCAATCAGTGCAAAAATATATTAAATCCACCTACAGATAACATTTTAACTTACGATAATTCCTTTCCAAACATAAATTTGGTGGCAAACGCACCTGCATCATAACTTATGTTCTTAAAGAAGGTTCTGCTAGCATTTGTAGGCGAGTTTCATGTACTGATTGCATCTACTTGTAAAATAGTACAGTGCTTTACACGTAAATAGGCTATATTGGTACCTTGAGACATATGAAGTCTTCAATGAATGATACTGTGCCAAAAGGTATAGCTTTTACATTTAGTAGACTAATTGTGTAGATGACATTACTCTGCTCATTATATCAATATTTCAAAACAGTTAGCCTGAAACAAAAAATATTACAGCCAATATGCCGAAGGTGTGCCACAATCAAATCGCAGGACTCAGACATCAATATGACATTTCAGGAGATGAGTTCCTATCAATCTAGAAAGCATATGATACAATTTCGTTAAAAATCAATCACAAAACATTCACCAAGAGAAAATTCAACCGACGTGTCGAATAAGTCTACCCATGTTAGGCCAGGGTTAGGGTAAAAGTTCCGACGAGGGAAATAGACACCATCCATCCGAAATATAAGGCGATCTGGTCAGATAGCTTAAGGCTTTATTGGCTGTGATATCTGCTCTCTGCCGTTGCTGTATGTTCCTCTCTCGACACAGTTACTTCATCTAGTAGTTAAGACCCTACTTCACTAGGATATATCACATCGAACACTGCTTCTCCGAAGCTTATCCGGCATCTTCCTGAAGAGTTTGGATAAAGCCTATAACTTATTGAAGCCCACCTCCTGTTCCAAATCAGTTTTGGATCCTTGATGGGTCCCAGTACAGTTCATCCCCTTGAGTACCGAAGATTTGCTGAACGCATTTGAGGGATTACCTTCGTTTATCTGGAGGGAACGCGCCATATGTAATAGGGAAGTAGCGTTGCTCTATAGTCACTGCGTGCTACTGGTGGCTTTAGTTGAGTTTTATCTCCGAGAAAATGGCTGCATGTGAGACTTTGATCTATCCTGGAACGTTCAGCGTAAAGCCCCTAAGGGTGTCGTCTCACGTGGATTTATTCAGTCCTGCTATCTTGATAGCACTCAGCGGCTGTCCATTGAGGACTGTTCCACAGGTATGTTTGTTGCAGACGCCGAGTGATGGTATACCGTAGTCACCAGTGATAATGACCAGGTCATATCCCATGGTCTATATCACTAGGATTGCTTGGATCATTTGCTGTTCATTTGTCGCTCCCTTTACTGGAGACCGATAAACAACATTAATCAGGAACCTGGAGGTTTTTACGATCATAAAACGGAGAAAGTGGCCATTCTTCCGCTTTGACAGTTACTTGACTGTCATTGGAAATAGTTTCTTGCTGCTACACAATCATACATGGCCGTGAATGTGGCGTTTTTTCACTCTGCTGTTGCCAAATAGCTCTAGGCTTACTCCCACAGCATAGTATGCTGTTGTATTTGATTGTGTACACTGCTCACTGAGTTGGTCTGTGTTTCTGTGGCTTATTGCATTAAGCTGTGATATACCGACCTTGGATGGATGCTGAGGATGAAGTAGTCAGCAGACACTGACTGCCACAACTCCATTCAGTTCCATCTGTGCAAAACTACCACTGTAGCACGCTATGCAGGTACTCCTCTCTCTCATCGCCGGCTGCCAGTTTTGGGGTACAGTGTATGACCATAGTTGTTCGCCTAATCTCGTCATTTACTTTGCGATATGCCTCTCGTATGACTCACTTCTGTAAGGTTTTATTCTGATATTTGATAGTCGGTTAGCAATCAAGATTTGCGATAATAACAAGATCTGTCTCGCTTCCTTCGTTGAGTTCAGGGAGACTCTTAGTGGTAGAGATTTCCCATATGGGGGCGTATTTTCCTAGCGCAGCCTACATAATTAAGCCTATATATCGTCTGATATGAGTTTGTAGCCACAGACTTCCCCTGCTATTTGTAAAATAGGTCCTCTGTGGCCAGTGGGCTGTCATTACAACTGAGGATCCTCAACATAATTGCAGTTTACTCCAATAATAACAGTTTGTTTGCACAAGTCAATCTTGTCGTCTTCACTTCTTCCGAGCGTTTGAAAGCCTTTTTCTGGATGGCAGAATCTTAGTCTACTGCCTTCGATAATATTTACAGGGTGTTTGCCAAAGGTGTAGCATACGTTAGTTACTCCCATGGACAACGATTGCTGAGGTAGGTTTAAACTGAGTCACTGGTTTTCGGGGTTTACAACGGGTTTATGTGCTCTAGGTTGATGTCCAACTTCTCAGCGACCCATATTTTCCTTTGAAAGACTGCTTCTGCCCTCAGTTTGTATGTTGATGATCCGTGTGGTGACTGAATTTTTCTTCGGCGCCCCGAATGAGGATTACGTGGTGTGTTAGGCAAGTGTACCCGAACCACGGATTCTTGACGCAAATTCATAATACAAAAGTCGAACATTCATGTATGAGCTACAATGTACCCACTTCCTACACAGTTTACACCCAAAGTCTCGACCCCTTCAGGTTACTACAGACTCCTAATTGTCACGCTTGTTACCACGAAAAGCTCCTTTTTATTCTTCCTCCGCTTATTACACAAAGCGATTTGCAGAATTACTTCAGGCGGTTTATCACTACCTTCGCGTGGGGTAGAGCATTTGCTCGCTCCCTTCGTAACTTCATCTCAAGCCAGACACTGCGTTGGACTGTGGAATATATTTTTGCAGGTGGTACTTTGAATCATGCCGTTTTTCAACCCCATAGAAGAAACTTTCGTATTCTCTCCCTTGATAAGTTGGGATTGGTGGTCTGGATCTGAGCTTTACTTAGGACTTGTGCACGTAATTCAATGTTTAAAGTACGAGAAAAACAGACTGAAATTAGAGACATAACATAAAGCTCACATGAGACCTTTTCAACGTAACCTTCAGTTGCCCTCTTGTGCATCTTCGTGAAATTCCAGTGAATGATCCACAAGTTCTAGTTATGAGTTGGTCTGTGATGCGTAATATCGCACGTGTAACACTAGGAACTCTGCAGTATTTTGAGATAATTGGACCTACTGCACTAATGTCCATATTCGGCAATATGATTTCGGTTGGATGGATTAGACTCGCTCCGCAAGTTGGTCACTTAGAGGAAACCAACTGTAAGTGGATGTATCCCAAAACAAAACAGAATTCAAACGGTTTTGGGGACAAAGCAAATATCATTTTGTAGAGGCATTCTGAAGGTTGAAAATAGTCAGGTTCACCACGAGTTCGTACCACTTTCTGAAATTCTCAGAATTATGATTTGGTTCCATGCACGTTTCAGGTATGACAAGAAGTGTTTCGACCATTTCATGCATTTTTAATAGGATATATCATATCTTTGATCAGTCTCCAAGTTTGCTAGCTATCCCCAAACCACAAAATATGGAAGGCCAAGCTTGTGGCTAAACACTCTACCACGATAAAGCAACCCAGTTACCAAGTAGACTTCAACGCACAGAAAAAATACGAAATAGTAAACATGATTCTCTCTGGAATCGGAAAGACGAAATTACGAGGCCGACGTGGGCCTTTTTGAGGCCAGTCAGACGATATATCTTCTCTCGATGAAGGCAAAAGCAAGCATATAGACTAGGAATATCTACAAGATGAACGAAGCTGGGAACACCTTTGAAATTCCAAAAGAAATGTGAACATGTGGTGACAACTGCTAAAAATAAGTGAGAGCAGATGGAACGGAAGTGGACTCTACAAATTGTTAACTGGAGAATCAGGAATCAGCCCCTTTCACCTAGAGGATAACTACGAACACATTGAGGGGGTGGCTACCATGATGTCGACGATGGCACTGGAAACCAGTTACTCCATGACGTTGGCAGCAAGGTTTAATCCAAAGGGAAGGAAATTAAAAATTATCTAGTGCTATGCGCCTACAGACAACACAAATCTGGAGGAGGGAGAATTTTATAGATAGCTGAAGAACAGTAATCGATGCCATCCCTGATGGTGAAGTCCAGTCCCAATAGACAATGTGAATGCCAAACTGGGGGGACAATACAGGAGGAGAAGCCATCATGTTCCAAAAGGCTCTCGGAGAAATAAGTGAGAAAGGAGAACTCTTCGCTGACTTCTGTGCATTGAATCATTTAGTGATTGGAAGCAGCGTGCACAAGCAAAGAAGAGGCAAGTCAATGAACAGCTTTCTACGGAAACCTGGAAGCCAATCGAGATGAGGACTGTGAAAAGAAAAATGAACCAATGCAAAGATGGACAACATAAGAAGAAGCTAAGTTCAACGCACACTCCACTGGATAAGGAATTGAAGAGTGTTACGAAATACAAAGATCAATTCAATGACAGACTGGAAACCGAAGAAGGACAGGTTGTGGGTAAAAGAGACCTATAACTAAGTCTCTTTCAGGGAAGAGATCGACAGAGGCAAAACCAGTGGAAAGTGATAAAGGGAACCTAATTAGCAATAAGGAGAGACAAGTCAAAAAATGGGTTGATCACCTCAAATTACTACTAAACAGACCATCACCTGCAACTCATCCAGAAACACCACCAACAGAACTCTCAGAAATGCCAGCCAGTGGACGCCAATCCTCCAACGAAACCAGAAGTCCTGAATAAAGATCAAGCTTTCGAAGTCCAAGAAGGCAGCAAGACCAGATGGAATCCCCCTTGCGAAGCACTTTAAAGGACCCAGAGACTGCGGCAGTTGTGCCCACGCCATTATTGCAAAAGGTTTGGGAAGAAGAAAAGGCACATACCAACTGGAAGAAGGGCTACCTCGTCAAGCTGCCAAAGAAGGATGACTTAGGCCCGTGAAAGAAGTGGCGTGGAATTATGCTGTAGTCCACACCAAGTGAAATACTAACTCGCGTCATCCGGTAGAGAACAAAAAATTCGCTGGATTCTGAATTCCACAACACACCGCAACAAACCGGATTTTTGAAGGGAGCAGCGATGACAGGATATCGGGTAAACACAAAGACTAGAGAGTTAGTGAAGTTAAGTAACCAACAACACTATGTACCAATTACTATCAGCGGTAGAAATTTGAAGGAAGTTTCTTCCTTCATTTATCTACTCAGAGTCGTTTCTACTACAAGGCATCAGTGAAGATGTCAAGGCCAGGGTTGAAAGAGCAAGACAGATCTTGACCAATCTGAAATGAGTGTGGAAATCCACTGCACCCATTATAAAGAATAGGATCTGAATCTCAAAATCTAATGTTGAGTCAGTGGTACTGTATGTTTCATAGAATTGTCGTGTCACACGAAGCATGTCCAAAAGACTGCAGTCTATCATCGATGGCTGCTGTTGTAACAACAGAAGACAAGGCTGGCAACAGATCAGTTTTATTACGAAAACCAACAGGTATTTATATGTGTTTTACGTACATTAATAGGCTTCTGCCCGCAGAAAGAAGGCGGTCTTCTGATTGGTTGTTTGCAAACAAACGCAGTCTTCTGCTTTCTCGTTTTCGATATTTCTCGGAAATGCGAGCCACTTGTCTGCGAATCATATTTGTCCACGTTTAGGTCAGCTGTGATTGGTTGTTGAATCAGCCTAGATTAATTTCTACCAATCAGCGTAGATCAATGTCTATCAATTGGCTAGCAGCTTGCTCTCACCACACTCGTCCCCCCGTCAAATAGCTTCGTACGCAGGCGTTCCGACCTTCTTGGTGCTACATCCTCTAGTTGAGGGTTGTTGCTGATCGGCTTGTCCCACTGTACCCATCGTTGGAGCTGACTGGCATTAACTCGTTTCTGTTTGTCACCTCTTCGGACGGTATATACTTGACCCCGTCTTTTTGTGATTGTGTATGGTCCTTCCCACTTTGGCAGGAGTTTCCGTGAACCTGGCCCGCCTCCAACTGTATATCTCCTGTCTCTACACTTCACTTGGTCCCCGACTGCAAAGGTGATGCACCGCGTCTTTTCTTTCATCTGAGACTTCGCGACATCACTGCGCTGCTTCCGTATTACATTCTTGACGGCCTCTTTCCGCTCTGCTTTTAATTTCGTCGTACTCCACTTTTGGTGAAGGGGCCAGGTCTCGTTGTGTATCGGTAATCGTGGTTTTCTACCATACATCAGTTGAAAGGGTGACTTCTTCGTTGTTTCCTGAGTGGTAGCCCGATGGGTCAGTAAAATCAGTGGAAGCTCCGTTTCCCAGTTACCGCCCTTCGAGGCCAGCCACTCCTTCAGTGTACGGTTGTTTCTCTCCGTTAGGCCATTCGTCTGTGGATGATACGGGGTCGTTCTGATCCTCTTGATGCCCAGCTGTTGCAAACGGGAAGTAAATTCTTCACTCTCGAAACAGAGACCTTGTTCTGTCAGTATCGTCTTTGGTACGCCGTGGTCTGCAACGATGTGTTTAACTACTGCGTCTCTCACGGTCTTTGCACGTCGATCTGGGATCGCTACGGCGTCTACCCATCGTGTCGCGTGTTCCGTCATCACCAGGAGGTACTGATTACCATTAGATGTCTGAGGAAATGGACCCATGACATCTACGGACCACGAGTCACCTATCGCCGTAACTGGAATCGACTGAAGCGGTGGTCGTATGCACCGGTCGCCTTTCATTAGCTGGCACCGTGGACATCCAAGTACGTATCTTGCTACGTCTTCTCTCATACCTGGCCAGTACATGCTTTGTCTTAGGAGGTCAGTTGTTCTGGCCACGCCTGTATGTGCTAGCTGGTGACATTCTTCTATCATGTCATGGCGCGAGGACTGAGGTATGATAGCCAGCCAACTTCCGTCGTTCTCTCGCCAGGTCAGAGTCCCGTAGGCATTCACTCTTAGTCGATCTCTCTGTCTGAGTAGTGTGGTTAGCTCCTTACTCGCCGTAGCTTGATCTACTTCCATCCCGTTGGTTATCACCTGTATCACTGTTTTCAGCGTATCATCCAACCTTTGCTTGCGTGCAAGTTTTAGTGGGTCTTGTTCTACAGCATGCACTCCGTAAGCGACCTCGGGCAACTCAGACTCGTCTTCTGGTCTCGATAACAAATCTGCCAAGACATTTTCACTTCCAGGAACGTGTGAGATCGTAAAATCGTACTCCTGAAGATGCAACATCCACCGTGACAATTTACCCCGTGGGTCTCTCGCTGTCTTCAAAAATTGTAGCGGCTTATGATCAGTTTCGATGTGGAACCGCCGGCCGAGTAAATAAGGTCGCCATTTGTCGACTGCCCATACCATTGCTAAACATTCTTTCTCTATCGTTGAATACTTTCTCTCTGTGAGTGTTAAAACCCGACTGGCATACTCAACGATTCCATCACCTTGTCTTAGGACCGCACCTATGGCGTAGTCACTGGCATCTGTGCACACTGTAAACTGTCTTCCAGGTACATGTAGTTTTAGCGTCATTTGTTGGTGGTCAAACAGGTGTTTAATTCTGTCAAATGTCCTCTGCGATTCTTCTGACCAAACAAACTTCGGCTCACCTAGTAGCCTGTATAGAAGGGCTGCTATCTCATTGAAGTTCTTCACGAATCGACTGTAAAACGCCGCTCTACCCAAGAATTGCCTCAATTTCCTCTTTGAATTCGGGGCTGGAATTGTTTTAATCGTCAAAATTTTCTCCGGTAGTGGTTTAACCTCATCATTTCCTACTTTATGTCCTAACAGAGTAACATTCTTTCTGGCTATCTGGGACTTGGTTTTGTTAATGCGCAGTCCAAACTCTTCGATGCGTCGCAGCACGGCTTCTACATGCTTCACATGATCGTTTTCGTTTTGACGGTATATCACGAGATCGTCACCATACACTTCCACGTTTTTCAAGTTCCTAAGTAATAGCGTCATCAGTCTTCTGAAGGTAAACGGTGCACCTGCTGGTCCAAACGGCATGCGTTTAAATCGATACTGTGTCTGGCCCACGCTGAATGCCGTCTTATCTCTATCACCTGGTTTTATCAGTATCTGCCAGTACCCGGAGCGAAGATCGAAAACGGAAAACACATTCGCGCCTTGTAGGCGGTCTAAAGTTTCCACCACTGTTGGCATGGCACACGGTTTTAACTGTCATACTGTTTAATTGTCGAAAGTCAACACAGAATCTATACTTCCCATTCGCTTTCTTTACTAACAGCACTGGAGAGTTGTACGAGCTATCAGCTTCTTCAATAATATCGTCTTTTAACATCTCTTGCACTTGTCGCTTCACTTCGCCTTCCAGATGACATGGTATTCTTCGCGATGTAAATGACATTACTTTTGGATTAGTTAACGGAATTTCATGATTTACCTTGTCGCAATAACCGTATGGATCGCCATCTCCAGTGAACAGATGATCGTATTTCTTAAATAAATCTGTCATGTTGTATACCGTCGACAGGTTCACCGCTGCTATCTCGCTGGTCTCATACATTTTGATACGCCCATATTTCGTGACCACCACTTTCGCTTGCGTGCCAATTATTGCACCAATCTCCCGCAGAAAATCCGCTCCTAATATCGTTCGCTGTAGTTCGGACACAACAATGAAAGGAAACGTCACCTCGCACCCTCCAACAACAATCGTACAATTCGACCTACCCGTTATACGCATTATATATTATTTATTATATACTTCTGCACCTCTCTGTCGGTTTCCTTGTGTCTTCTTCTCTTTTCAAAGGTACTGCCTTAAACGAAGGTACTGAAACAGTGCCGCTATCCTCGGAATATTGCTAGCCCACCTGGTGAATAACGGAACCACCTCTATCATGAAATCTGCCGACAAGTTCAAAGTTGGTCTCATATACAACTGGAAATGTCACAATTATGGTGTACTTACCGGTGAATTTGAAGTTTTATGGACTTTCAAACACTCTATGAATCATTTACTTACAATTACTGTTCATTCCGCATCTCTTATATTTCACGCCAGCACCTGTACAAAAATGCTACTTACCTTCCACAATTGACGTAATCGTTTATAATTCCCGCGTGAAATTGACATACCGTATTTTTTTTCAATTACAGTTTTGATTTGATGCTATTTCTCATGAATTATTCAGTTGAAAGCATATCTCGAAAATTACCTATTGCCTTATTTGTACATTTCTTTTTAAATATTTCTCTCAAATTTACCAGTATTCAATCTATTTCTAGATTAACAAATCATATATATTCTATAAGTTCTAATTAGTGTACATTTGTTCATGCCTGTAAAAATGGCTGGTTTCTGTTCAAGAAATAAAAATTATTATTATTATTCATTTATCTACTCAGAGTCGTTCCTACTACAGGGCATCAGTGAAGATGTCAAGGCCAGGGTTGAAAGAGCAAGACAGATCCTGACTAATCTGAAATGAGTGTGGAAATCCATTGCACCCATTATAAAGAATAGGATCTGAATCTCAAAATCTAATGTTGAGTCAGTGGTACTGTATGTTTCATAGAATTGTCGTGTCACACGAAGCATGTCCAAAAGACTGCAGTCTATCATCGATGGCTGCTGTTGTAACAACAGAAGACAAGGCTGGCAACAGATCAGTTTTATTACGAAAACCAACAGGTATTTATATGTGTTTTACGTACATTAATAGGCTTCTGCCCGCAGAAAGAAGGCGGTCTTCTGATTGGTTGTTTGCAAACAAACGCAGTCTTCTGCTTTCTCGTTTTCGATATTTCTCGGAAATGCGAGCCACTTGTCTGCGAATCATATTTGTCCACGTTTAGGTCAGCTGTGATTGATTGTTGAATCAGCCTAGATTAATTTCTACCAATCAGCGTAGATCAATGTCTATCAATTGGCTAGCAGCTTGCTCTCACCACACTCGTCCCCCCGTCAAATAGCTTCGTACGCTGGCGTTCCGACCTTCTTGGTGCTACATCCTCTAGTTGAGGGTTGTTGCTGATCGGCTTGTCCCACTGTACCCATCGTTGGAGCTGACTGGCATTAACTCGTTTCTGTTTGTCACCTCTTCGGACGGTATATATTTGACCCCGTCTTTTTGTGATTGTGTATGGTCCTTCCCACTTTGGCAGGAGTTTCCGTGAACCTGGCCCGCCTCCAACTGTATATCTCCTGTCTCTACACTTCACTTGGTCCCCGACTGCAAAGGTGATGCACCGCGTCTTTTCTTTCATCTGAGACTTCGCGACATCACTGCGCTGCTTCCGTATTACATTCTTGACGGCCTCCTTCCGCTCTGCTTTTAATTTCGTCGTACTCCACTTTTGGTGAAGGGGCCAGGTCTCGTTGTGTATCGGTAATCGTGGTTTTCTACCATACATCAGTTGAAAGGGTGACTTCTTCGTTGTTTCCTGAGTGGTAGCCCGATGCGTCAGTAAAATCAGTGGAAGCTCCGTTTCCCAGTTACCGCCCTTCGAGGCCAGCCACTCCTTCAGTGTACGGTTGTTTCTCTCCGTTAGGCCATTCGTCTGTGGATGATACGGGGTCGTTCTGATCCTCTTGATGCCCAGCCGTTGCAAACGGGAAGTAAATTCTTCACTCTCGAAACAGAGACCTTGTTCTGTCAGTATCGTCTTTGGTACGCCGTGGTCTGCAACGATGTGTTTAACTACTGCGTCTCTCACGGTCTTTGCACGTTGATCTGGGATCGCTACGGCGTCTACCCATCGTGTCGCGTGTTCCGTCATCACCAGGAGGTACTGATTACCATTAGATGTCTGAGGAAATGGACCCATGACATCTACGGACCACGAGTCACCTATCGCCGTAACTGGAATCGACTGAAGCGGTGGTCGTATGCACCGGTCGCCTTTCATTAGCTGGCACCGTGGACATCCAAGTACGTATCTTGCTACGTCTTCTCTCATACCTGGCCAGTACATGCTTTGTCTTAGGAGGTCAGTTGTTCTGGCCACGCCTGTATGTGCTAGCTGGTGACATTCTTCTATCATGTCATGGCGCGAGGACTGAGGTATGATAGCCAGCCAACTTCCGTCGTTCTCTCGCCAGGTCAGAGTCCCGTAGGCATTCACTCTTAGTCGATCTCTCTGTCTGAGTAGTGTGGTTAGCTCCTTACTCGCCGTAGCTTGATCTACTTCCATCCCGTTGGTTATCACCTGTATCACTGTTTTCAGCGTATCATCCAACCTTTGCTTGCGTGCAAGTTTTAGTGGGTCTTGTTCTACAGCATGCACTCCGTAAGCGACCTCGGGCAACTCAGACTCGTCTTCTGGTCTCGATAACAAATCTGCCAAGACATTTTCACTTCCAGGAACGTGTGAGATCGTAAAATCGTACTCCTGAAGATGCAACATCCACCGTGACAATTTACCCCGTGGGTCTCTCGCTGTCTTCAAAAATTGTAGCGGCTTATGATCAGTTTCGATGTGGAACCGCCGGCCGAGTAAATAAGGTCGCCATTTGTCGACTGCCCATACCATTGCTAAACATTCTTTCTCTATCGTTGAATACTTTCTCTCTGTGAGTGTTAAAACCCGACTGGCATACTCAACGATTCCATCACCTTGTCTTAGGACCGCACCTATGGCGTAGTCACTGGCATCTGTGCACACTGTAAACTGTCTTCCAGGTACAGGTAGTTTTAGCGTCATTTGTTGGTGGTCAAACAGGTGTTTAATTCTGTCAAATGTCCTCTGCGATTCTTCTGACCAAACAAACTTCGGCTCACCTAGTAGCCTGTATAGAAGGGCTGCTATCTCATTGAAGTTCTTCACGAATCGACTGTAAAACGCCGCTCTACCCAAGAATTGCCTCAATTTCCTCTTTGAATTCGGGGCTGGAATTGTTTCAATCGTCAAAATTTTCTCCGGTAGTGGTTTAATCTCACCATTTCCTACTTTATGTCCTAACAGAGTAACATTCTTTCTGGCTATCTGGGACTTGGTTTTGTTAATGCACAGTCCAAACTCTTCGATGCGTCGCAGCACGGCTTCTACATGCTTCACATGATCGTTTTCGTTTTGATGGTATATCACGAGATCATCACCATACACTTCCACGTTTTTCAAGTTCCTAAGTAATAGCGTCATCAGTCTTCTGAAGGTAAACGGTGCACCTGCTAGTCCAAACGGCATGCGTTTAAATCGATATTGTGTCTGGCCCACGCTGAATGCCGTCTTATCTCTATCACCTGGTTTTATCAGTATCTGCCAGTACCCGGAGCGAAGATCGAAAACGGAAAACACATTCGCGCCTTGTAGGCGGTCTAAAGTTTCCACCACTGTTGGCATGGCACACGGTTTTAACTCTGTCATACTGTTTAATTGTCGAAAGTCAACACAGAATCTATACTTCCCATTCGCTTTCTTTACTAACAGCACTGGAGAGTTGTACGAGCTATCAGCTTCTTCAATAATATCGTCTTTTAACATCTCTTGCACTTGTCGCTTCACTTCGCCTTCCAGATGACATGGTATTCTTCGCGATGTAAATGACATTACTTTTGGATTAGTTAACGGAATTTCATGATTTACCTTGTCGCAATAACCGTATGGATCGCCATCTCCAGTGAACAGATGATCGTATTTCTTAAATAAATCTGTCATGTTGTATACCGTCGACAGGTTCACCGCTGCTATCTCGCTGGTCTCATACATTTTGATACGCCCATATTTCGTGACCACCACTTTCGCTTGCGTGCCAATTATTGCACCAATCTCCCGCAGAAAATCCGCTCCTAATATCGTTCGCTGTAGTTCGGGCACAACAATGAAAGGAAACGTCACCTCGCACCCTCCAACAACAATCGTACAATTCGACCTACCCGTTATACGCAACACATGCCCGCCTACTGTTTGTACTGTCAACGAACACGGACTAACGCTCTTACATAAATTCTTATCTATCAACGACACGGCCGCTCCTGTATCTACTAAGCATACTACTTCTCGATCATTTACTCGCAACTTCGAATACATAGCCCCTTTCTCAAACGCCCCCACTAAGTCTAGGTTCATACGAAAGAAAGAGCAAGCATTATACCGTCTGAAATTTTTCCTTTTCTGTCTTTCTGGGCAGTCTCTTCTCCAGTGTCCTGGTTTGCCGCATTCAAAACATCGGTTTTTTCTGTTACCCAACTTTAACGCCGCCACTTCCCGCTGCAATGCTTCAATTTGCTGCTCATATTCATTTGGTTTCGGCTGCTCTATAGCGGCTACGGTCGTGCTCAGCAGCTGTCTGGTCACCTTCGCTAGCTCACTAATATCCATCGGTTGTGTTGCGTTAACCAGTTTTAACTGCTGAGAAATGTGGTCTGGTACACTCTCGATGAATTGGGAAGATAGTAACTGCTCTTCTGATTCTTTATCCAACGTGGGAAGCGCCCGTCGAAGTAAATTCGTCAATTTCACCGCCAATACTGACGGGTCTCCATCAGGTCCCAGCCTCGTTGATCGGAACTGCTGCATCGCTAGCTGTCTGTCTGTTGCGCTGTCGAACTCCGACACCAAAGTTTCAACCAATCTCTTCCAAGACACTGTGCCGTTTGACCGGTCTACGCTGTCATATGCCGCCTTCGCTCGGCCTCTCAACAGCGTCCCCAGAACAGCTGCCTTCGCCGCCTGCTCCTTGACACCCACCAGCTCAGCTACGGCTTCGAAATCACGAAGGAAGCTCCGTATGTCTCCCTCCTCAAACGCAGCTGGCCACGGGATTTTCATTTTTCCGGAGGCAGCGACACCAAATGTAACAACAGAAGACAAGGCTGGCAACAGATCAGTTTTATTACGAAAACCAACAGGTATTTATATGTGTTTTACGTACATTAATAGGCTTCTGCCCGCAGAAAGAAGGCGGTCTTCTGATTGGTTGTTTGCAAACAAACGCAGTCTTCTGCTTTCTCGTTTTCGATATTTCTCGGAAATGCGAGCCACTTGTCTGCGAATCATATTTGTCCACGTTTAGGTCAGCTGTGATTGGTTGTTGAATCAGCCTAGATTAATTTCTACCAATCAGCGTAGATCAATGTCTATCAATTGGCTAGCAGCTTGCTCTCACCACACTGTTACTCTACAATGCAGATCAGACAGTCAAAAAGGATTAGCGACAAAGAATTCTGATGATGAACCAAATGAGAACCTAATGCATAACAAATGCTCAGAAAGCAGTGGAGATGGATTAGACATACGCTGAGAAGACCTCTAAATGACATTGCGCTTCATGCCATAGACTGGAACTCGAATAGGACGCGAGTTGGCCGTTCAAGAGTGACATGAAGGAGATGAAAGTTTATGGGTGGTCTTGGGGTCAGCTAGAGATGAATGTTGGAGCTCTGTGTTACATTTGGAACCCAAGGGTATAATAATAAAAATAAATCAGATATCATTCACGCTGCCATCCTCTTAAAGCTATCCATTATAGAGACGTCTTATAGGAAAGGGTGATCAAGATGAGCCTCCCAAAGGATGCGTTAAGCGCGATGACCTTTCCGAGAGTCTTATTTGTTGCAAAGAATTTCAAAGCTATTCCAGGAAAGTGAGCAGAAGACTTATATGTGTTTGCGCGTGAATTGGTGAGACAGGTTTCCCATGGTGTGGGCATGTGAAAACGTTAACATCTTAAGTGTGTATTTCTACATACTTAGCTTTTATTGACAGTGCTCACACAGCTGCCTTCCTTAAGCTCTATATGCGCCGGTGGCACAGCGGTTGGGACGCCCACCAAACATGTACATGGTCCGGGTTTTGATCACCAGCCGACGCACACCTGATATCAATGATCGGCCTGTTAAATTTAGGCTACCGTTATCACATGCTGAAAATTCCATAGTTGTACCAAAATACTGTGTGGGATCAAGCCATAATAAAATAAAATAATTAATAATATTCTCTAATCATCGGCATACAGAAACATGTGAGTATTCTTGGTCCAGGGTCGCTGGTCTGTATGAGAAAAACAGGTGACCTGGTATTGCTCCATCCGTTTCCTCGGTTTCTACAGTCACTAGTGAAATAGGTTTCACAGTGTTTCTTATTTTCCGCCGTTTGTTTCATTATGTTTATTTATTCCTTTGCGTTCTGAGTGGAACAGAAGGCTTCAGGTTCGAACTTTGAAGTTTCAGTAGCACCGGTGTTTTTACTGAGTGTGATTGCTAGCCTCACGCCCAACCTTTCCTCTTTACCGGTCTCACCAATGGCCTGGCGAAGTTTAGATGTGCGTCGGCCAGTCATGGAATTCCAAACCGCGTGTTTTCGCGGACATTCAACCGCTGAACCGCTGACTTTCTGCTACCTACTGAAAAGACTATTGGATTCTTGTATGTAACCTGACAGTAATTTACAAACTTTTTCATAAGATTACCAAAACAGTAGGCACAGGCTGTGTGGCCTGAGGCAAGTACATTGATAGCCCGATCATGAGTCTCCACCTCTTACTCATGACAGATGCAACAGTAGCTAAATATTCACTAAAATACTCTTTGGCAATGATGAACACTAGAAAACTTCCTCCTTTTTTCTCTCGATTTAATTGGCCAATGAGAAAACCTACATGAAGATACTGAAAAACATTCCATAGAGTTGGGAGAACTGCAGCTAAACAATAAAAGTAATAGTGAAGAACCATTCAGGTAAGTAATGATACAGCAATGCAGGCTGAAGAGTGGACAATTATAAAATACCAAACAGTGATTACATAATTGTGTGATAGGTCAGTACTCAATATCGATGCAGTGTTTCTTCCGACTGAAGTGTAGGAAACCGAAGGAGTTTGTCTATTCAGTTAAATCTCAGTCGTCTCGCTTTCAAAAGTCAGTTTTTTATCTCTGCTAACTGGATTAGATTGCGGTTAACTATGTTTCCAAAGAACAAGAGCTCAGCTGCGAGATGTGGTGTGATGTATATCTCCATACTCTGTTTATAAAATCCTTAACAAATGCATTCCTGAACAATTGTAATGGTCATAATGTGCATTCTTCAGTCGGGGCAGTGTCTGGATCAGCCGGCCAGCAGGATAGGTGGGCCAGGCCAGACAGTCGGCAGGTAGTGTGCTTAAGGTCAAGGTCTGGCAGGATAGGAGACTACGCAACAGTCGTGAGCATTATTCTCAGTTGAAGCCGATAGGAAACGAGCTCGGAGTCGTTCAAGCAGCGTAACTAACTGCTTTCTTAAAGAAGCACTTCTGAATTATCCTGTGGCTGCTCACAGAACATACCTCTTCACGAAAAGCTACTATCAATACCCTACAGGAAAAATGATTTCTTACACTATCTTCTCTCCCCGTTAATTTGGTAGTTTGTCGTTTGTGTAACTTAAATGTACTCAGTAACATATGTAACAACATATTGAACTTCGGTTTGACTATGGTGGCAGTGACTTGGCAAGTGACTAGTAGTTAGTCTAAGTTCCACTGGTAGCTCTAGTGCCACACATTATCTGACTGCATCGTATCTTTCCATTATGGGTAAAACTTATTTTGCTATAGCCTCACAGTGTTATACAGTGATATTTACTGATGATGTTTCGAGCACAATTTATTGCTCATAATGATATCAAAGTACTCACACAACTTTCTAACTTCGTTAATATAATTCCATTATTTTCCACCGCTTGATTTGATTGGTAGTAGTATTTCCATATCTCAGGTATGAATAATGAGTTGTTTTTATTGCACGTGCTGGGAGTAGACTGAATGAACCAGGATTCAGTAATCAATCTCTCTCCACCCATCTATATTACTTTTTAGAATTTTCACTCTGTCCCACCCTATTGTGTGGTTGCGTGTTAATGCATGCAGCGAGATTGCTGAGTTTTTCTCTAAATTACTTATCTTCGTGGGGTCAAGCATTCTAAACTTGGCTAAATTCTTATGTTTTGATAATCTCACTACTCCCGATCTAATAGTCTGACCTATGTAGTTGACTTAACTCACAATCATTGCAAGGTATTTTGTAAATTATGTTATTTTGTTTAATTGGGTCCACCGGGTCCTTTAACCTACGGAGCTTGTCTGTAAGTGAGTTTGTAGGTTTGAATGCCACCCTAATTCCTGCTTTATAAGGAATCCTACATAGGGTTTCAGATTTTCCCTCCTTCTATGGTATAATTGTGGATGCCCTATGTTCTTTCTTATTTATGTTATTTTTATTAGCTCCACCATTATTTTTATTTTGCATTTGCCCTTTTTTGATATTCCTAATGAATTTCATAGGATAGTTAGTTATTTAACACTAACGCCTCTTCTAGCTGTTCCATTTCATCGATTAGGCTTTTTGTCGTACTTCTTAGTGCTACTGCTCGGTTTGTTAGACAGACACTTGACGAAGCCTGTCTTTACAGACAACGGATAAGATGAACTTAAGTCTAAATATCCATTAGAATGCATTGGCTTTTTATAAACGCTAGAGTGTAGTTCAGCTTCTCCTGTTCGTTTTATTTTACAATGTAACAAAGCTGATTCTCCTTGTCCATTTTCTGATTCAAAAGTGAATTTTATTCCCTTTACTAGTGAGTTTATATGTGACAAGAAGCTGGAGATGTGTTCTGTTTTTAACACTGTGAAAGCGTTATCCACATATCAACTCGAGCCCGTTACACTCCATACCAAAATTGTATTTCACAAAGATGATTACTCAGCTTGTAGCTAACTGAATGCATATACAGGAACACCGAATTTCGAGTGAAAAACCAGGGGTGATGGCTTCTAACCAGTCTGCTTAGTATGTCTACTGTCACAAATAGCCTCTTGAACACGTCTTACATCCAAGACTAAAGCCGGGGATCGTTTTTTCAATTTACCAGTATTTCACCCCTAAAGATGTACTACGTCCCCACAAGGCACGAATGATTACCTTCTATAGGTTATCCGGAAAAGCATGAAGATAGTACTTCAGGTCTTTAGGCTGAAGCATATTTTGCAGCTGTAAAAGGTAGTGCTGAGTTATAGTATGATTTAGCTAATTCGTGATCCGGCATAAACTTCACTTTTACAGAAGCTGATTTTGAGAGTCAGCGACATCGTTTTGGTACCGAAAGGTATCCTAGTTCAATGGTGCGTCTAAATGATAGCTTGATCGAAAATACAGAAAAAGTTAAGGATTAAGGACAGACTAACTTTCGGGTTACAATGTCCTTCGGTGTTTCCAGGGTATTCATGGGGAGGAATCTTTTCTCCTGATATGCGGAGCCCTAGTATATGAAGCGCTGGAAAAATGGCTTTACGTTGCTTCTTATGCTTAAAACTAAGCGATTGCTACAAATCAGGCATAATGAAAATACTTATCAAACAGACATCTTCAAGAACTATACCAGAGATTTTAAAATGCATTTAATTTCTTTCCGTGGTTATATGTATTTATATGTTATATGTTTTAAACCCGTAAGGTGAATTCTGCATTCCAAACTCCCAATCACATCACTCTGGGCTGACATGATAAAATGCTACATTGGCACTTCCGGAAATAGTTAATATAGACGTGATATGACTTCATGGCCTCTGAAACCCACTTTCTCAAGGAGTCACAGGTGAGAATGCTAGAAAATCAATCATTCGCTCTTGCATTTACACGTCCTTTTAAGCCATATTATATGGCTTCCATTCGTACGAATTGTCACGTGCTAAACATGAACACTTCAGATCACTAATTCTAAAAGTGAAGGTGAACTGGGTTCAATCAACCTTGAAATGCTTTGTTTCGTGATTGGATTAACAAGGGAAAAATTTGATGTTTTTCAGGGAAAATAGCGGAACTCTCCGTTTTATCTGTTTTCGAAAAATTGTACTTTAAACTGGTTGGATGGAAGGCTTTGGCAAAGGGAGGGCTAATACAAGGTCTTGCTGACAGAATACGCAGAATTGCAACAACACCAGAGGATCAACGAAAAGAAACAAATATCTTATTCAAAATGTTGCTCGGTACCAATGACCAGAAAGAATTTATTAGAGATAGTATTGAGGAGAAAAAAGAGAGTAAAACCACGGAATAAAAAGAAAGAGGATGACAAAAAGACGGTGACAATGCCATAGAAACGGTACATCAGATTCAACTAAAAGGAATCTCAAAATTATTGGGACTCGTACCATGTTTAAAGCAAGGAATATATTTAGAAAAAAATTAATCAACTAAGAGATCCACTAAAAGTAAAGCATAAAAATGTGCAATTAACAAAATATCTTGTGCCAAATGTCCGACCAAATATGTAGGTCAAACGTCTAGATCACTCAAAATAATGGTGAATGAACTTCAACACCTAGCTAAAAGTCATCCCAATGGAATACAAGCTTACAGTAATTTAGAAGAAATTTCTTTCTATACTTACATATGCATGAGACGAAAGCCACAACATCGAATGGGACAATGTTTGTATTCTGAAATCTAATATGAACCAATTATAAGATAGACTAATAACAGAATCTATATTCATTGAGGTCACGCCGGATTTGTGTAACTTGGGAATTCAACACAACTGTCGACAAAATGGAATATAATTCTGGATACACAAAAATGAATGAAGAAAAAATATACCACACATATGGTTAAAAATCATAAAAGTGTGAATTTAAAAAATTTCAATAGTTGGTGTGATCATGAGCAGTAATTTTATTGGAAATATCACCGAGAAACAACCTATTATATCATATCAAGGTGATATGATTATGAGCAATAAACTGTGCTCGAAACGTCATCAGTAAATATTACTGTATAACACTGTGAAACTTTATCAAAATAAACTTTACCCATAATGGAATTATATTCTACCACAATGCACAAGTTTTATTCTAATTTCAAAAACACAGTAACTACGTCGTCGCAAATCACCAGAGAACTAAATTCAAAATGTCTTTCTCATCAGGTATTCAAACTGGGCAAATATATATCTGCATTAGTTTCAAACACCAATGAACTTCCGTTTGCTTGCAATATCAGTTTCAAAGGGATGAAAATTTCTTCTAAGTTTCTTATTTTCAGAATCAGTCTCATGGAAACAAAATATCAGTGGTAAATGTGGTTTGCAAAACGATATAATTCCCTGATTTTGCATAGTAACCACACTAGTATTACCTGCAAGCAATTGCTAGTAGTTTATTGGACATTGAACAACCATGAAATTAGATACTGGGAATTTTTTTAATATCATAATAACAATACAAAATGTTAATTGTTATCTCCTGTTTAATCACGATATTTTTTTACCACTTTGGCAATCGCGCGTAATAACCAACTGATGTTTACCCCAAGATTTTAACTGCGTTCACGCTTTTGGTGATTTCATGTGGCCGGTTTACTTTGGGAATTCGCAACAAGTTCTGCCATTTTATTTAATTTAGAGTGAAGTGCAGTTTCAATTATGGTAAATTCACATTTTTATGTGACGGAAATTAAGGAGCACGAGGAATATGCTCGTGAGCTAGCTGCTCATTATAAAATTAACCCCCATTTGCCGTATCATTCTATAATTGAAGAACTAAAGAATGTGCTTGATTCCAAGCGCTCAGATCTGCAAAAGCTTTATAAAATGAAAGCTGGGGTACAGAAGTTACAGGATGCTGCGGGTGGGAGTTTTTCTGCTGTCGTTCGTTCAAGCAGCGACTTCATAAATGGACCTATTTTATCTGGACCTAAAGAAAGTTACACCTTGGATCGAAGATCTAGTCGTGTCACCACTTCAGAAGTCATTAAAGGAATTAACAGTGATGTTCAAGACTTGGCAGAGGATATCGGAGATTTAGAAACGTCGCTTCTTTTACTAAAGCACTACCAACCCAGTTTAGGTAATTATATGTCCAGTTGATGTTTACACATCCGTTTCACAGATTGTCAGAATTCTGTCGCAAATTCAGTTGGTGGTTGCGATAGCATAGAACAGCGTCTGGGAGAGTTACAAAAAGCCTTGGATATAGAGTTGCAGGTAGTGAACTGCTCATGTTTTCAGTTTTTGTCCATGTTTAGGTCCGCAGTGGGGCAGAGCGTCTAATTCAGACATATAAATCAGGTCCTCGTCATATTCTTGATGAAGCTAAGAAACAGTATGAAAATGCCAACAACAAAATTGGATTTATTCGTAATCAAATGATTCGTGTGAAACAAATGAATGAAGGATTTTGCCAGGTAAACTTTTCATGACTCATTAAATTAGCCTTCAAAATAAACTTATTCGCCCCTGAGGTGTTTATTTGTGCTGTAATAACTTTAACATAGTTCATTTAATTGCATCTATTTCTGCATGTAGACAACAAACTCTTTTTAGTTTTAGACACGTTAATTCCAGGAGCTTAGTAAACCACAGATTTTCTCAATACTGTCCATCAGTTTGTAATGTCTATGACTCGGAATCACTTCAACCAGAACAGATATTCCGGTGTTTTCGCTAGTCCTATTGTTTATTTTGTTATGTGTTTTTTGTTTTTACCGCTGCTACTCTCTCACTCCTTTTTCAGATGGTAAGTCTTGGATGTATGTGTTCATTATTCTCTATGTTGTAGCTGAGTATACATAGGAAGTTAAAAGAGACTATTTGCATATTAACTGATTCCTACTGCTATCTGATTCTTGATATTCTACCAAGGCTTTTATCAGTAGGATATCAGAGTCAATATAAGTTGTGAAGCTACATAGATTGAGGTGGTTAGGCATGCGTAACCTATGTCCTAACCGTCGCCTTCCTCGAAGAGCAATATTATAAGCTAACATAAGATCAGGTTGTTAAGAGGAGCTAATGGTAGTCAAATCAGCCCATGTAATCTTTGACAGTTAGTTTCAGGCATGTAGAGAGGTGCAGACTACCGGTTTAGGGTCTTCGGGACTTTATGCACCGATGACTAGAGTCTATTAGTGATATGGCTCGAAATCGTTCTCAGTGTCTAGGATGTATTCCTCTTTGTGATCTGCCATATCCACTAAACCCTGTTGTTTTTCCATATCACTACCTTCTTCACATTTTTGCTTCTTATCATTCTCTCGGATCTCTTCTCTCTTTTGTCGTCTTCTGTGTGTTACGTGGAGTGTAGCAACTCGAACTGCTACACTTCTGTGCAAATTTCTATGTTGAAACCAGTCAGTTGAAGTCGATATTCATATCCGCGTATCAAACACGATACAGTTTGTTAACTTCTTTCTAATAGTCATACTTAACCATGAAAGTACTGATAACTACCTGAATAGATAGTCCGAGTACATTCCTACTTACATATTTTTTGTCACGAACGCTTAGCATGTAAAAGTAGAGTATTTCTTTGTTGCTTCTATTTATTTTGCACTGATAAGTTGCTAAAAGCTGCTCGTGTTAATGAATATAGGTGTCGTGTGAAATGGTACAGTACCACGCACTCAAAGGTATGCCCCATCCTGCCTACTAGCCAAAGAGACTTTTAAGTAGTAAATTTAAAGGCTTTCAAGCTTAGCCTTGGTGAGGGGAGTGGTTGAATAAATATACAGTTACTCTCGATCTTCGGGGTATCCCAATCGACCTAACTCGTCCGTTCTCGGACAAGTGTGGTTCATAGCCTGTTACACGGAAAACTTGTTTTTGTTACCTTAGTTTTTCCTATTTTGATGTGAATCATTTTTTATTTTAGTTTATAAAATGATAAGATGAGAACAGAGTATGTTTTTATGAGCATATTCATTAATTTTCGTCAAAATAATTATTACAAGTTACTGATGATTGGCATCTAACATGTGTACTCCATTGTCAATCTGGCTAAATAAAAGTCGATAAAGGTGACTACGTTTTGTCGCTAAGCAGGTGGTATCCATTTGGAGGTATTTAAAAACAACCTAGAGTACACAGTCTAAATAATTCTGTTACAGGACTACGTGGATGGGAGTGCAGCGTGTTCTTGGTAGCTTAACAGAGAATAGTGATGCTTTCGTGTATTGCATTGTCAAGTGCAAGTCTTACTGCACTGCAACATCTTGTAAAATAAAATAACTGGACTAGAAAGTTACTCGGGTTCGTATTAAAAACATGACATTCTTCCTATAGATATCCGAAAAATGTGATCTAGCTTACTATAAGGATGTGGAAGAAAAACTGTAAATAACTGACATTCATGAATTCATCTAGATGATTCAGTGACCACTCATAGACTGTATTTTAGACTACTGCAATAGCTCTTCATAGTTTGCGCTCATTTTCATCACAGGAACTACACATTGCAGATGATTCACTGTTTGGTGGATGTGGCTCACTGAGTGTTGATATCCCATTCACGAATGGTTGAATTGAGTGGAATTACATACTGTCTTGTGGATATCAAAATAACAGCACTGCAATGGGTAGTAATTCTCATTTGTTCTTGATGTGAACTGGTATCATGTACTGTGAATAACTGGTTAAAGTCTTTGCGGTTTTTCAATCATTACTTCAAAAAATTTTATTTTATTTTAGAGTAAGGTTTATTATGCTTACTTTCCTAGGATATGGAGTCCTTTTAATGGGCTAGTACCTAGAAAAAAACTCGCTCAGTGCTTGTAAAGTGACAATATTTGTGACCTCAATGAGACGTCCTATTCCCCATTGAAAATAACTTCCTTCGAAATCTTATGTGGCTGCCACATATGCCTGTTAAATTGCAGTGCGCTGAGGGAGTAATGTTCTTCAAAGGTGGTGGGAAAAGATAAGTACTGATGTAATTCAATTCAAGTCAGTCGATTGTGCACCGCGTGTAATGTACAGATGTGTGACCACTTTGCCAGTACGTCTTAATATTACGACCTATTTTAATAATGTGTGTTGTCAAATACTCTGTTGTTCCTTATTTAGTACCGTTTTATACATACCATTACAATCTTAGCATATTTCTGTTTCCATTTTGTTCATACTGGGATCATTCATAATTTGTTGACGTCTAATTTTCCTCCAGTCAGATACGTCATCCCTTGGTCAGGTGCGGACAGTTTATCTGATACAGCTAAAACGAACGGTTCTATGACGACATCTGCGTCTAACAACCAAGAGAATTTTCTAATATGGAAAGACAAAGTGATAGAGTTGGCACACCGTTTACGAGTTGAACGTGCTTTATTCACTGGTAGTCGGAAGGCTGTTAATGCCGTTTTGGACAATCAAGCTCATGTAGATAAATACAGAAAACTGCAGGTATGGTTTTTGGTTTTATCTTTTTTTGTCATATATGTTGGAAGAAAGTTAACTACAACATTCATGTTTTCAGAAACAATAGCGCTGTAGCACTGTTCTTAACTATTTTCAACTTCATTTCTTTTTTCTCCTGTCCCATGAACTCTCGTGGAGTGTCACCAACATCTGCAAAAGTGTCTGCTTGATACGATTTTATTGTGTCTTTATGCTAATTTGTTAAGCATCGCGGTACGCGCAGTGCCCTGCTCACATTTTTCCATCTGTTCATATATGTAACTATCGTTCGCTTGGGGTGCACTTTTCGAAGCATAAATATATATATATATATATATTTGTAGTCCACTATTGTGTTCTGGATATGAATTCCTTGCCGTGACTCGTACACTTTTTCTTGAAGAAGATTGTGCACACTTTTAGAATAATATCTTCAGTATATGTGTAATTTTCTACTCAAATGACAGACGATTAATACTAATCTATCATGGTTACTTTCTAGCTACAAGGCTGTTATCACCTAAACACATTTCCGTAGTTAGGTCATGGCTTGTCCTATGAAGTAACTTTTAAAGTATTTATTTAAAAGATGTTAGTCTTTTATGAAACAAGTGTGCCTGTTAATTAGGTGTGCTAAATATTCACCTATAAAATGCTAAAAACTGCATTGTAATAACGTAGGTAATCAGCTTACACGTAAAAATGAACCTTTCGCTCAGTAGCACACACTGTTAAGTCAACTCACTAACTACTTACGGAATCATCTTTAGTTTACAGCAGTACGTGTTATATTAAGGAGGATAACATTATCCCATTCCTCGAAATGTGAGGTGGAATTTAATATTTCAACTACTCAATTAAACCTGTAGGCATTTTCGCACTCTATTTTCATGCTTGTTTTTCAGCTGTTATGTAACTTTCCATTGACTTTTTATAGGTTCTTCAGGAGGCTCGCGAATCACTCCACAGGCTTTACCTATTTCAAGAATCAATAAAGCCACTTCTGAAAAGACCACCATCAACACAGTCATCCGAAATGATTTCTTCTATTGTCGATGACCCAGAAATGACTTTATTATTATCTCCGCCGTGGTCTAATACTTCGTTCCATGCAAATAGTTCACTGACGATACCAAACCCACCTACTGCGATTACCGGCAGTCTGGAAGTTCGATGTTTAGGTTGCCAGGATATTGTGGATGTGTTTCCAGCAGACCTTGTAAATAACGAACTTTCAGGCACATCGACCAACAAAGGGATTAATGCGATCCAAACAGTTATGACATCACGTATATCAGATAATCATTGGGGTAAGCGATTATGTAGTGTACACTTGTTTGAATTGCGTTGTAAATTATGTTATGCAAGTAATTCCTTTATTTGATTTATGTTACTAGAAGCGTAGATTTGTGGAATTTTATTTTTTTAAAAGTAGCTTAGGGACTTGCTCAACTTTCCATTTTCCAAAATCTCAAATTATTTTGAACTGCTTCTCAATGATGGTAATCCATTAAGAATTGCGTGCTGAAGTAGTTCGCGTTTATGAGAATATCATGGTTGAGTTAAGCGAAACTGATATAGTTCACAAGCTGTATATTTTGATTAAATTCCATTTCACTCATTCCAGTCTATACACTTTGTTATGCGTCTATTCCTCTTTACAAAGTTAAAGTTAGTCAAAAAAAAGCCTCTGAATTTTCATCCTTTTCTCGTATTGTGCTCAATGTATACAAAAAATGGGAAGTTGTGAAGTGTTTATTTAGTGTGAACTGATTATTATTTGGATGGCAGTCATATCCCGGTTCAAAGCATTGAATGTATGTTTTCAAATAATTACAGAAAAACATCGAAGCCAATACATATATACTTCTCATATTTACTGCAAACAAACATTTGCAACACTTACCGATCTACATATCATGCTTTTTGATCAAGAGTGGACCCACTTATCGCATTCATATGCTAGGAGAGTATTGTTCACTATAGTCATGTGATGGATTTATATAGGTGATGAGTTGTAAGTGCTTGTTTCATTCTATGAATTCTATGAATTGGATCACTTTAGGGCTGCACATATCATCCAGTTTTGACGCTTTTACCGGTAATGTACATTTCGGTATAAAACGAAACAACAAACAATTGTGGTCAGAAAAAAAGTTGAAATGTCAGTGATAATTGTTAAGTCTCAAAAAGCTTGCATTCATGATTTTCGTGCAGTTTTGAAAATTAGCCTTGTTCAAATACGACCATGCAAAGGCCTCATGATTTTAATGCTCGAATTAGCTAGAATTAACTTTAGGCCGAGTGGTAAAATTAAGTTTTCACTTCTAGACTAGGTCTCCCTTAATGGAACTCATTGATTTAATCACTGAACTTTCAACCATTGTGTTCTGGGTTCAAATCCTATTCCACCTACCTCATCTTAGACGAACGGGTAATATCATCAGCTCTTAAACGTAACTCATAGTTGGACACATGAGTGAGTTCGTTTAAATTAGAATCCGCTAGCGTAGCTATACTTGCTTAATTTAGTGGATGATTGCAATCCTGTTATGATTCTCAAGAGATCTCTAATCAACATACTATTCAATATATTGTCTCTTGCCGTCACTCATACCCTAAGAACAATTGTGTTGCACCAAAACATCACTCCTGGTGGACTCAGGTCGGTCGGTCGATCGGTTTTTGGCATAGAATTTTGCACATATGTGCGGCAGTTCAAGTCGCCACACTCCATGTAGCACACAAAGCAAAAGAAAGTAGGAGAAATGCATAATAGAGACAGTCAACAGAAGTGTGAGACAAAGGAATAGTAATAACGGAGAACAAAACAGTTTCATTGGAAATCATGAGTCACAAGGAGTCACAAGGATGCATCTGCGCCACTGAGAACGATTTTGAGCCATGTCACCAATTGTTTCCAACCATTGGTTTTTACCGTCCCGAGGACCACAACCAGGAAGTCTACACCTTCCTACGTGGCTTAGACTAACTGTTGTGGATTTCATTGACTGGTGCCATGTTTTCGTTTGACCGCCGCTAGCTCTTTCCCAGCTAACATTGACCGTCGGTCGAGGAAGGCGATGACTAGGCATACGTAGCACATGTCCTAACCATCTCAGTCGATGTAATTTCACAGTCTCGTCAACTGATTTCCCCTCCTTACCTAATACTCGATGCCTAACCTCAATGGACTCAGGTAGAGTATGGCAATTTTTTATTTGTCACTATATATGTCTCAGCAAGCTGATTTAAAGTGTGGATAAGCATTGATGACCAAGCAAAGTCATTTTTTTGGTTTCTGGAAATATTCTGCTTTGAGAAATGGAATTTTTGTGAGTTACATACAGCTACATATCTATGAGTTGGTAGATCTCAAGTACATTACTGCTCATAAGTTGCGGGGAAAACCTATGAAACCTAGTCATTATTTAGTGTGAACGCCGATGGACTGAAAGCATTAGTGTTTGCAGCTTGTTAGCAAATATCCTGAAGAATTTGAGGTTTAGGCAGCAGAAAGCCGGATGATATTATGTGTATTTGCTGAAATGCTAATCATCAATATCCAGAGAATTTATGATACCTTGGCTGTTCAGAATGTGCTGCAAACAAAAAAGAGCCAACGTCTGTAACTGCTATGTAAAAGACCAGCAGCACTTTATCCTTCAAACATTTCTCCTATTGATTTAAGTGTCCTTAAAATTGACGGTAATTTCAATTACGGAGTTTTCATGCTCTATGACAGATAATATTCCAACCCAATAACGACTGAGATCCACTGCCTATTACACTTCGACGTGACTTACTGATTCTCTCTCCAGGTATTCTAATTTTTAGTTTGTAAAATAAAGTAGCACTCTTCAATAAAAGCTGTATGTTTATTTTAACACCACTTAGTAGTTTTAGGCTTGCATGAATATCAAGTCATTACATAGAATTACTTTCTTTTTATTCTCAGTGGATGTTCGATGCTCTTTACTCGTCGATCATAAACGCGTTTGGGACTCGCCATGGCGGCAGCCTAATCAACAGTGTTGGGATGCAAAAACCACTTTCAGTATTGATCGAGGCAAAGAACTAGAAGTTCAGGTGTACTGGAAACGTATGATTCTTCCGTCAAACTCATCCAACTCAACCAGTCCTTCAGCATCTACTGCTTCAAACAAAAGTGGATCATTTGATGATTCTGGTTCTGGACTCGAATGGGTTTTGGCGGCTGTGAAGTATGTAGTTGACGTGTTTTTTGTTTTACTCTTACTAAGTATGCCAGGCTTTTTTTCAGCTATTCAAGTGATCTTTTCTTTTTGCTTCTATTTTATGTTATAGTTACTTACGTCTAGAGGAACTACTCAGTGGTGATTCACGTTCTGTACTTCTTCCTATGCTACCGAAGGGAAAGGTTTTCCTTGTCGTTAAATTCTCTGATCCCCTTCTTTCTAAACCACGGTGCAATTTACATCGTCAAAAACGTTTGTTTTCCAAACGCAAAGGTATGATTTTGTTGCTTAACAATATTTATTTATTTTTTTTTACTAAAAGTTTTGTGTAGCGTAATTTATCTGATTTGCAGTAATCCTGTGTCATAAAAAGGTAATTAGATTGATGCAATTTAATAACCGTGCACTAATTTCTGTACACTGTGTTGATTATTTTGTTGTGTCTGGGATAAGGATGATTTCTGACTAATTGAAATAGAAGTAGATGGGTAGTTTTAAGTCCACAATTCATTCACCAAAAGTTATTGTGCTTAGATTAGCTGGTTATATTTCTCTACTGGTTGTATCCTGGTGGTTTGAGGTGACTAGTAGTGTTGTCCAGTTGTGTTGATTATTTGAAATAAAATTGTTTACATTAAATATCGTTCCTTTATATTTGAGTGTTTATCAGGTGAAAATGGCTTAAAATTACCTTGCGTGGTTATTGGTTTAATTTCAAATAGATAAGGGAAATATTACTAGTGAACAACTACCCACCAGAATTTATTCAAAAACATATGAAGAACCATAGGAAAACTAAGATTAGCGATAAAAAATGACGAAAATAACAAAGAATTCCAAGCCTCTGTAGTACCACCGTATAAAGAAGAGACGCTAGAGGCTTTACATAGAATTCCCAATAAGACTGGAATTAAGGTGGCATTTAAACCAGCGAAATAACTCTCTCAGAGATAAACTTTGTCGGCTTAAGAACCCAATAGATCAAATTAGGAAAAATAATATAATTTACCAAATACCATGTATTGACTGTTAGTGAGGTCAATTACATAGGTCAGACTAGTAGATCGGGGTCAACTAGATTATTGGAACATAAAACTTTAGCCAGACGCCACACACATGCAATCGGAATGACACAACGCCTACACCGGAGATATGGAAAGTGGCAACAAACAACAAAGGAAAGTTGGAGAGACAGAAAGAGAGAAAACATAAATAGGACAAATTGTGAGACTGTGTGATTAAAATTGATATGATTATGAGCGATAATTTGTCATCCAGTTGTTAATACTGCGTCACTGTAATTATTGAAACAAACTTATCTTAAATGGAATTACATTCTACCACAGTACCCAAGTTCTACACTTACAATAATGAAAAAGTAAAGGTTTTTGATTCTATTTTGGTAGAAGTATGGAATTTTCAGCATGGATATTAGCCAAATTCAGGCCGACCATAGATATCGGGTGTGCGCCGGCAGGGGATCGAACCTCGGACCATGTGCATGGTTGGCGAGAGTCCTAACCACTGTGCCACCGACGCACAAAACTATTACTGACTTACACCAATTTTGGGGTTTGAAGTTTATCAAATTAAGGAGGGACCACTAATCTTATCGTTTCGCGAATCCGTATTACAATTTTGGAGCCTTGCAAAAATGACGTCAACTGCTTTGTTTATTGTCGCATATCTGATCCATTAATTCCACTCTTTAAAGTTTATTTCAGTCCGATATTCTACCCGTTAGTAATATATCAATGTTCTGGTGTAAATCGATCGGATTTATTTAGGTTACGGTGGCTAAACAACATATTTGAAACCATATATTGTCAGAAACACGTGACTGGATTTCGTAAAACATAAAGCTATGCTTTAGGTTTTGTATTTCCGTTTTTATATAGCTTAAGCATTGGCCAGTTCCATTACACACAAATAGCATAATTTTATTTGATAAAACAGCGTTATGGAATCATACTCTACCACAGTGCCCAAATTCTACTTTCATATTACTGATGAACACACATTTCTGAAGTAATCATGCAGTGCATAATACTCACTGGTTATTTGTAGCATACTTGTGGTCGGTTAATTAGGTGTCACATCTAGTGGCAATTTCGAATGGTATGCACGCAATACATTGTATGTATAAAGCAACATTTGTCACGTATTGTAATAATCGCTTATCAAACCAAGTGTATTACATGTAGTGACATTTTGTGGACAGAACATATCCATAACGTTTGATTTAAAAACGGTGTGATTAATCAAGGACTAATCGCATGGCAGAGATGGCTCATAGACTAGGCTTTCAACTAGTGTGAGTTCCGGGTTCGATTCCCGCTCCATCTACTTCAGTCTGGATAATTAAGTAGTATCATCAGCCTTGACACAATAAGTGTCGCTTATAGCTTGAAACATGAAATACCTGTTCCGAGAACTGAGTTTACTTCCGACTTCTAATTGAGCTTGCTTTCAGAATTTTAATAGTGACAGACATATGACTACTACAACTTATCATAGTATTCGTGCGCGCATATTATTATATATTTATTTATTCCTTTACGTTCCTAGTGGAATATAGGACTTCAAGCTAGGGCTTTGAAGTTTCGGTAGCGGTGGTCTTATTTTTACGGGTGGGGTTACTACTATCTTGACGTCCAACCTACCCTCTTTACTAACCTTACTACTTGCTAAGCGTTGGTTAATGATCGAACATCTGCGTATAGTCAGTGCCCAATTATTACTAGGAACTATAAATGTTTACAGGATTTCATCATGAGCTGACATTGGTTAGAGAACCATTGGAAAACCTGGGAGTACTGGACAGCTATTTCGTCCTAGTTTGGGACTCTTCATCAGTACGCACCCACCGGGGTTTGAACCCAGGACCTTCTGGTTACAAGGCGAGCTCGCATACCATTAAGCCACTGGGACCCGATCCAATGGCCCATGAATTCTAACTTCTGCCAATTCACGATATAGCGCAACCGCTAGCCAATGTCTTCGGCGAGTATTTGTCCTCACACCCGACCTGCTGCACCCTACTGGTTACGACTTCCCACTGGAACCCCAGGTAACTACCTACCTGAATAGGGCCAGTCGCCAGTGAGCATCTCATTGATATTCAAGTATCGGGTCCCAGTGGCTTAATGGTATACGAGCTCGCCTTGTAACCAGAAGGTCCTGTGTTCAAACCCCGGTGGGTGCGTACTGATGAAGAGTCCCAAACTAGTGACGAAACAGCTGTCCAGTACTCCCAGGTTTTCCAATGGTTCTCTAACCAATGTCAGCTCATGATGAAATCCTGTAAACAATCAACCAAATCCCTACAAACCAATACTTGAATAACTATAAATGCTTGGAAAAACCATCTATTGAACTTTGGATTTTCACAATTTTTAGTTTCTCTCTCTCTCTCTGATACTGGCAATTATTTGACAAAAATAATTTGATTACACGTTGGATAGTTTTTTAGGAGAAAATGCTTAACAAATTTTCTTGTGCTTTTTTCTCTCTTAAGGTCATAATATTCCACGTATTAATGAACTCGATATGAATATCCCCTTATGGACTCGTATGCTCAAAAGTGGTCAGCTGTCTAAAATGAATCGATCTGTTGGTGGTGGTGGTTCTTGGACACTAAGTCATTCAGGAGAATATGGTTCTTCAGGATCTGTATTGATGCATGGTCTGGAAGGTCGTTTCCATCAGTTGAATACATCTCTTAATGATTCACCAGTTCTTGCTCATGTGAGTTTTACATTTTTACATTTACCTTTTAAAATATACAAACTATTCACATATGAATGTATAAATGCTGATGAAAGCACTTAGGTATTTCATATCTTGTATTTCTATACGAATGATCATGATTTAATCTGTGATAATATCAATCGTTCCTCCTTGTTAGAGCATTTAACTCCAGTGATGTAATGTATTGTTAACCATCTAGCGATGAATTTGACCTTTTCTACTCTTGTTTGGGTAGGCAGTTTGAGTCGGTGGCACAGTGGTTAGGACTCTCGCCGACCATGCACATGGTCCGGGATTCGATCCCCTGCCGCCGCACACCTGATATCTATGGTCGGCCTGAAATTTGGGCTACCGATATCCATGCTGAAAATTCCATACTTGTACTGAAAATACGGTGTGGCATCAAGCTGTAATAAAAAAAATGATCTTTTGTCTTGCTGATGATTAGCTTGAATTATGCTGTCACACTTTTTACACCTAGTGATTTTTCTTATTGAAAAAAAATGAAAGAAATTTCATGCATTATACTTCGTTCCAGTTGTTTTTTTTCTAGATAAGAAAAATATCTTCTGTTACTAAAGTTACACGTGACCGACCTTATTATCAGTTATTCTCATAAATATATGTACATATATATATGGCAGTTCGACAGAAATACCATTTAACATATCGAATTTCATTTCCAATAAGGTTTTCTTCTGCACAAATTTTATCTTATAAAAATCAATAAATAACCAGCTTAACCTACCATTTAGTTGACGAGAGTGCAATTGCCTTCTTTTACTAAAAACAGTTGGATACTAGCCAAGACAAAAATGTATGAGTGTTTGTGTGTTTGGTTCTAAAATTTATTGATCTGGAATTAATTACCTGAATATCTACTACTACTACTACACAGTACAACAATAAGTAGAGTGACTTACAGATTATGGTTAATATTCTTTAGTTTTGGCGGTTCGAAATTTTTTAAAGTTTACCGTCATCATGATCATCATAGTTAAAGTTTAGCGAATTAGTTCCAACTAAGTTATTTACAGGCGACAGCGGTTTTTGTTTTTGTTTTTTTGTTGAAAAAACAGTTTATTTGATTAGACAAATGTTTATTTTGATTTCGGGAATATACACTACACTTGCCTTCGTCATTAAATTCGCCTCTTCATAAGAGGAAGCTCAGTAATTTAGATCAGCAGAAGCTGCATAGTAAATAAAAGTATCAGTAAAAGTGGAATAATGTGGTCAGGGATTTAATTGGTGATTGGTTTTTCATGCTCCCCTCAATATATACACATACAAAAATGCTTATGGATGATGCATATGAAGAACTCATTCTATGTGATAGCATTTTAGAAAATATACTAATTTATTGACAATTCAAATACTTCAGAGGGATATTATTTCATAAACGGCGCGTCAACTTTTCCAGTCCGTGAATGGTCCCATTGTATGCTAATGATAAACTGCAATTGTTGAGCTAACTTGATGTGTTTAGTCCGAGTTTAATTGATTCCGTGGAGTTAGTTACATTGGCTGCACAAAGTGTGTGCTTTCTAAACGTATATCTGGAAGTTATCCTTCATGTACGTCGAGAGGAAAATGAAAAAAAATTGTCAGTGCATTTGATATAATCGATTAGCATTTTGCTGGCCTGTTTGTTTTGTTTAATGTATTGTCTGGAACAACTGGACATTATCGCTGTCGACTGGTTGTGAACATGTTTTTCATCATAGTTGTGCGTCGGTGGCACAGTAGTTAGGACTCTCGCCAACCATACACATGGTCCGGGGTTCGATCCCCTACCGATGCACACCTGATATCAATGGTCGGCCTGCAAAATTTTGTCTACCGGAATCACATGCTAAAAATTCAATACTTGTACCAAAAATACGGAGTGGAGTCAAGCTATAATCAAAAAGAAAAAAAATTAGCGTATTCGGTTTCAGCTTTTCGAAGATTTTCTTTATTAATTTTCTCCATGTATATACTCTGAGATCATGTGAACATTTAAGCCTCTCTGTTTGTTTGTCTTGGAACCACACATTCAGTTCGGGGTTCGACCTCCGGCCGACACACTCCTAAATCCCGCTTAACAGGTATGAAGGCCGGCAAAGACGAAAGGTTGGGTGTGTGAGGCAAACAACCTCACCCTGTAAAAATTAAGACCACCGCTACCGAAACTTAAAAGCTCTAGCTTGAACCCCTATGTTCCACTCGGAGCGTAAAGGAATAAAAGAAATTTGTCTATTTACTAGAGTTACTTGTACTTGTCAAGTATTTTATAACCTTCACTTATCTTTTTGAGACATGTGATTTTTAACTAAGCGTATTTTTTGAAAAAATCATCGGTGGTTCAGTGGTAGAATGCTCCGCAGCGATACACGTGGTTCGGATTCGATTCCCGCTCTACGCGCACCTAAACCTCTCTTAGTTTTGCTAGCCAGTAGTAAGCTCAGAAAAGAAAGAAGGTTAGGTGTAAGGCTAGAAACCTTCACACCGTCACTGAAACTTCAAAGCTGAAAGTCATATGTCTGCTTGGAACAAAATTAAAGAAAACATAGAGTGTTTGGAGGAAATGTTATTTCTCGTTATTGTTGCACAAATAGCAAAAGGGACAATGACGGTAAAATGCATTAGATGAGGTCAGTTATTTTGACAACTATTTGGCTGAATAATTTTTATGTTCTTGTCGTTAATGGCAGTATTAGTCATCAATTCTCGGGGGTGCTACTAATAGTATTACCTATGCATATCTTGAAGCACTGTCTGGTCCTTTAAACATGAAAGTACCTGAGCCTCCACGCTTCATGTACGGGAGTATAACAAATCTAACTAACCTAATATTGCTATATTTCGAAAAAATTATTGCAGTTATTTGTGCAATAAGCATTGAGTACTTGTTTATATTAAGTGTCATTACAAAATCGAATGTTTTGACAGACTGAAATATACAGTCTTTAATATTAAGTTGTCATGTTCTTCTATTCGTCGAAATTGTTCGGCGTCATGTATCTAAGTAAGAAGAAACTAATTGTATATCTGTTTACTTTGATTTTCTCATTTGCTATTGATGGCTGATGACAGATATTTATGGTTCTAAGTTAAGGTTTACAGTAATCTTGAGGTTTTTACTGTTATAATTGGTTGGTGTGTGTGTAGATGGCGTTGGTGGCTTATAGGTAGAATGCTCGCCAACGCCAACCATGCATGTGGTTCGGGGGTTCAATTCTCGGCCGACGCACTCCTCTACCTCGCTATGTCAGTAATAAGACTGACAAAGAGGGAAGGTTGGACATGAGGCTAGCAACCCCATCTCGTAAAAAAAGCTCTAGCTTGAATCCCTATGTTCCACTGGGAACATAAAGGAATGAAAAAAGAAAGGTGTGTGTAGATGAAATCATCTTGTTTAGTGAATAAAATAATGCCCCACTACTCAGTAATATTTACTAAGATTGCCTATAATTTCTATGATTGTGAAGTGTTAGTGACAATGACACAGCACCGATAATTTATATATATCCGAACTGTGGATAGCTTTTTATGATTTCCTCATTGAATATTCTAGGTGTTAACTATTTTGAATTTACTTGTATGTATAGGCTGTTGATGAAAAAAGTCGGCTAAATAGTTGTAAATCCTACACACCACAACCTACCTGTCCCACTCAGTCATACGGTTCATCTAATACCTCCCTTACGACTCCTCAGCGTCCACTACTTACAATTGTTCGTGAAATAGATACTTCATCTGACGAAGAAATGCCATTTATCGAGACTGAGATAAAAATCTCATATGAGAAAGTAAGTGTCTCAAGGTGCCTTTGAGAGTTTTTCAAATCCGTATAGTCAAACAAATTGCTTGGTTTTAATATCGCGGTGGAGCAGTGATAATTGAGTGTTAAAACCTGTTGTTTTCACGTTTTTATTCACATTTGGTTGTGCATTTGTATTGGAGATTAACCAATAATAACCAAACTAAGATTGTATCCTCTCTGGAAAATGTGCTTATCTCTTTTTGGGTGACATTTTATATTGGCTTAGATTTTCTTACTGATAATATTCGACACTGTAGGATTGCTATTTTGGTGTTATTCAGAGTGTTCTGCTTTTTCAGTGTGCACACCTAACTCCTAATTTTCGTAGAATATATTATAACTTACCAAATTGTGTTGTTGTTGTTGTTGCAATAAAACTGTAACAAACTTCTCTGAAGGTTGTTTTATTGGTTTTCTTCTTCTTAGACCGTTTCGGCTGGGGACACTGGCGGCACTCCTCACTCACCAACATTTCGTCGTCCACCTATTTCAAGTAACTGTTCAGTGTCTTCGGATTATGATGTTGCACCAGTTGTCATTGAATACTCTGGTGACAATAAAGCTATTTCTAAACCTCATACATCACGTACTTCAGATTATGCTAGTCCAGAAGAGCTTACTAGCAAAGAAATACTTTCCAATTTGAATCAAAATGATATCAATTCACGCAACACCGATTATGTTAATATGGATGTACATCGATCAAATTCAGGTCCTGTAGTATTGTCTACAGAGAAAGAAAGTAAAGAATTTCCTGCTCCAGAATCTCAACTCACTCCAGTTTCAGAAACTTCAACCCCTTGTAAGTTGTGTACTTATTATTATTATTATTTAAAGAATTTTACTGCCCAGTAAATTATAGGCAAAATAGGATAGTTTTTGTTTACTTTTCCCTATCTAATTGGTTATAGTTTTAGCAAGATGGAGAATGACTGACGAATCTGTTTTTCAACCTAGTCATACTTTAACAAACATTACTTGTAGACTAAACCAGCGATGCAGTATGCATACACCTGAATCCGTGAAAGACTATCGGTTCACCTTCGTTCACATCTGAAACCTGCTGGCTTTCCCAGCTCCATTTAGTCTTAGGACCATAAAAGCTACATTGGTTAAGCTGATCCGCTTGCAGTTAACACAAAGATGCTCACTGGCGACTGGCCCTATTCAGGTAGGTAGTTACCTGGGGTTCCAGTGGGAAGTCGTGACCAGTAGGGTTCAGCAGGTCGGGTGTGAGGACAAATACTCGCCGAAGACATTGGCTAGCGGTCGCGCTATATCGTGAATTGGCAGAAGTTAGAATTCATGGGCCATTGGATCGGGTCCCAGTGGCTTAATGGTATGCGAGCTCGCCTTGTAACCAGAAGGTCCTGGGTTCGAACCACGGTGGGTGTGTACTGATGAAAGTCCCAAACTAGGACGAAACAGCTGTCCAGTACTCCCAGGTTTTCCAATGGTTCTCTAACCAATGTCAGCTCATGATGAAATCCTGTAACGAAACAAAGAAATTTGTTTCCTTGTAAAATGTGACGGTGAGTAGTTAATAGAACTAACACTATGTCTGATTCGACTACACGAACTAGTGCCTTAGTTTTATTCCATAGTTTAAATTCCATTCCATTATCTTTAAGTACTTGTATGCAGTCAAACTGTTAGGTCCTCCTTACTTGGAATGAGAGATAGCTGACAGTTAGAGGATCGATATCTGCGTTCCAATACAGGCGCTGGGGTTAGGTGTTTGGAAACTGTTGTAGAAAGCAGTAGAAAATCTGAATTTACAAGCACAAAGCTTGTGTGTAACACATGGATTGTAAGCCTTTATGGAGTATTGTATTGTTAATTGATTTGAACACTATGTTACTTGGTCACAGAAACAGCTTTAGTAATGTTTATACTATTCAAACAGGTTTTATGCAATATAAAGAACTCTTAATAACAGATGGTATTTACGTATAAAGGATTAAAAGTAGTCCAAGTAGTGTCATAACTCTTTACACATGACATTTTAAAGTCAATAAAATCCGTAACAGTTAGTTTAAGCCATATAGGAAGGTGTAGACTTCTAGGTTGGTTGGGGTCCTCGGGATGGTAAGAACCAGTGGTTAGAGACAATTAGTGATATGGCTCAAAGTTGTTCTCAGTGGCGCAGATGCATTCACTCTTTGTGATTTATCATATCCAATAAAACTCTACTGTTCCTCCATATTACTATTCTTTTTCCTTCATACTTCTGTTTATTACCTCTTCTGAATCTCTCTTTACTCTCTTCTCTTGCTTTGTGTGCTACATAGAGGGAGAGTGGCAACTCGAACTACTGCTGCACATCTGTGCAAAGTTCTACGTTGAAACCAGTCAGTCAGTCACACATGCAAATATCTCATTGTCGTATACGTAAATTTCTTCGGTGTCTCTGAGTTAAATTGTGATTGACTAACCCACTAATTTTTGGATTTTATGGTACAATGAAATATGCAGTCAGTAATTGAGTCTATTGAAGAAGTAAATCTGTCTTCACCTCACATTCATCACTGACTTTAACGTTTACTTCAATTTGAAGTTTACCTCTTTTTGTGTGCACCTGTGTCATAACAGCATATCATCTGTTTTGTCATAATATGACTTCGTCGTTGTCAGTTACTTTATTTAAACTTGAGGTTTCAACCCTCATTGTTATCATCACATTTAAAAATATATATATATTGCATTCTTCTCCCCTCCCCCCCCATAGTGCCACCTGACAAACCCACAACAGTGCTAAGTATGATCGATTTTCGTACTGTCGCTGTACTTGGACGTGGTCATTTTGGTAAAGTTTTACTGGCTCAATATCGTGAGAATAATCAATACTATGCAATAAAAGCGTTGAAAAAAGCAGAAATCATATTTCGCAATGAAGTTGATACATTATTGGCAGAAAAGCGTATCTTTCAAATCATTACTGATGCTCAGCATCCATTTCTCATAAATTTAATTGCTTGTTTTCAGACAAAGGTAAATCTTTATATATGTATAAATTTATTTATATTTAAAGAAAAAATAGTAAATCTGATGATCACACCTTTTTTTTAAATTTTTTACTAATTGTTTTGTTTTCTCAACTCGATTTATATATATTATCACTCATGTATATATCCAGGGATTGCTAATTAGCACCATAAGTAGATTTTTTTCCCGCCATAGAGTATAAGTTCGTGTTTCCCAGGTTAAATTGTGATACTTTGAAATCTAGTCACCACATTATTTCATCACATAATTTCTACTTAACTCGGTTATTCATGCTTTCACGTCCATGTACGATGACCATCGGCGATGTGTTATTATTATTATTGTTGTTCCCTTGGGTTCCTAGTGGAACATAGGGCTTCAACTGCACGTCTCCACTTGCTTCTGTCTTCTGCTGTACTTTTCACCTGCATCCATGTTAGTCCATACTGTTTCAGCTCCTCTTCACACGATCTCTTCCATGTCACCCTTGGACGTCCCACTCGCCGCTTCCCTTTCGGGTTCCACTCGAGCGATGGCCTGACGCGCGATGTCACCCAGCGGCCTCCTCAGCGAGTGTCCAATCCATCTCCACTTTCTCCTGCATATTTGTTGGGTAATTGGTTCTTGTTTCGTTTGTTCCCATAGTTTCTTGTTGGTTCTTGTTCTTTCCGGCCATCTGATCTTCAGTATAGAGCGAAGACAGTTGTTGATAAAGGTCTGCAACAGGCTGTTGGAAATATTCTTTGTGACCCGCCGCCAAGTTTCTGATCCGTATAGAAGAACTGACTGACTTGACGTTTGTATTGAAAATCCGAATTTTGTCGTTGATGCTGAGTGACGAAGATTTCCAGATTGGTTTCAGGTTGATGAATGTGTTTCTCGCCTTCCCGATTCTCGATTTGACATCCTCGTCCGTTCCTCCTGTAGTTGAGACAATGCTCCCTAGATAAGTGAATGAAGTAACCTCTTTCAAATCCCTCCCGTTGATGGTGATTGGCGCTGGATGTTGCTGCTGTTGTTGTTGTTGGTTGGTTATTTTCATAACCTCCGTCTTGTCTATGTTCACTTGGAGTCCTGTCTTTGCTGCTTCTTCGACCAGTTTGTCGGTTTTCGCTTGTAAGTCTTCGATTTTGTGTGACATCAAACATAAATCATCCGCGAAATCCAGGTCTTCTAGGTTCTTCACGTCGGTCCAGGATATCCCTGTCTTCTCGTTTCCCACTGTCTGACGCATAATCCAGTCCACCACAATTAGGAATATCATTGGTGATAATAAGCACCCTTGTCTGACTCCTGTGTTTACTCCAAACGCCTGGCTGAGTTTTCCGTTGTGGATCACTTGACATGTGCCGTTGTCGTACAGCTGTTGAATAAGGTTGATGAATACTTGGGGTAATCGGCGATACCTACTTAATTCCTGTTTTATCTGATGACTGCTTGTACTAGTCGATCTAGTTACATTACGTTAATTTTTCACATCTGGAGGCGATAGTTTCTTCCACACATTAATAACTTTATGACTCCAGAGTTGATTTTTGGCTGGGATTCAATTGAATTATATATATAATGTTACAGAAATCGAACATGTGTATAGCCTTTTGCAGGTTCCACCTATCATCTTTGATTTGAAAGCTTTGGGTTCAATCTGAAAGTAGCTCTGTTGTGCAGATGTAGGCAATTTTTACACAGGATTACGATCTTGTCAAATGACCAAATATTGATTACTTATTTTGTTTTCAATTAGATCTCATCAGGCTTAACTCTAGTATACATAACTTTACAAATAAATATTCAAATATAAACCAATCATGGTGTTTTGTTTATAGGATAATAAGACTGTGCAATTAGTCGTAATAATCGTAATGATAATAATAATCGTGGTTCTATCAATAATAAGGATGAAAAAGCGAGGTAATCTGTGATAACAAGAATAACGAAAAGAAGTTCTTACAGCCATTATCCCTCCCTTGGCCTATTAAGATATAACCAACTGATGACTTCTCCACCACCCCTTACTTATATTTTCAACCCCTCTCTTATCCTCCCTTAATCTTATCACATCTTCATTAGAACGTATTTCATTTACTTCCCTTACAATGTATCATTGCGTAATCGGTTCATTTTGTTTTTCTTAGCCTTTATCGACTACTTCTACCTGAACATTTGTTTGTTTAATCATGCTGTTATTTTTGCTCTTGTTACCACAGATCGCCTCACTTTTTCATCCTTGTTATTGATAGAACCATTATTATTATTATTATTCAAGTGTGAAATATTCCCACATCATGAATTAAAAGTCAATCTGAACGAAGAGTATTCTTTTCATTAATTTCTCCTCTTCAGGTTCCTACAATGATAAAATATAATACATTTTGTACGCAGAATAACAGATTAGTTATGGGGTGTCAAAATAAATAGTCGTATTTGTGTGATAAATGTGCTAGGCTGAAATGGACTACAAAACATTGTGAAATGGGAGATAATGGTGGGGATTAATCATAATAGATTTGTAGAGTGTGGGGTAGGAAAATTGGCAAGTCAGTTCAAGGTTATAAAAGGTGTCAGGTGAGTGGCTAGTGCAAAGTTGTATGTATTAAAGAGGAGATAGTAAGACTGCAATGAAATAACCAATGTGTGAAATGAAACAGGTGGAGACATATATTGAGAAAAGAGATAATATCACTAATTATAAGTCCGGATAGTATAAATGGAAAATTCGATAGTATTAAGAGAATGTTTGGATGAAAGGTATAAATGATGACGAACAATAATAATAATAATGTAATAATAAGCAAAGAAAAAAATAACCAAGAGGGTTAACAGGAAGGAGCACTATTGGTGAGAAGAAGAATCATTACTCCAAGCTTTGGCCACGGTAAGAACAGCGTCTGGACGTGTTCTTTTTGGATACAAAGTTCCGGTTTAGTCGATCTTATTGCAACAGCTTCAGCTATGTGTAGCTGACGTAAGCGAACTGTACGTGATAACGACTTCGGAATTCGGTATATATAACCCTGAAAGCTGTGTTGATGTCGATGCTATGTGCAATATCGACCAAGTGTGATAGCATCGAGCTTTTTATGCACTTAATTTCCCCCCTGATGAACCAAGGTGTAACGACAACAAATATTATATTTTATAATTGTAAAAACTATTAAAAAGACGGTTGCAGTGAAGAAAATTTTCTTTTCGACGAATTCATCAACTAGACTGTACATTCGTGTATTTATAACAAATGGATGGGAAAGTTCCAGAATAATTTCCGGTTAACGGTCAAATTAATAAAATTACAATTAGGAATAAAAAAGGCCAGTTGTTCTTTCCTCGAGGATTCGGAAGATATGCAGCGAGGAAGTTATTGACTAAGAACTGCGTAGTCTTCGAAAAACCCTGATGGAAAATGGTTTTACACCAGGTTCATGGACAAGAATCTCAAATCAAAGAAGACTTCCGAACAAGTCCTATCCGTTCCAAAGAAAATACTTCTGCTTTATCTAGAATTCAAAGGTGACATTGAGGCAGAAATCTTTCGTAAATGCCTCTCCAAATTTCTGAGGAAAATATTCTTCGCCGCAAGCCGACGACTGATATTTTCCTGCAAGAAACTGTTCAGCCAGAAAGCGAAAGACAAGCTGTCGCATTGGGCCACTTCAACGTGCATATACCAGTTTACTTGCGCTTGCGGAGCTGAGTACATCGATCGTACCATGCGCCAACTTGAAAAAGACTCTCGTGAACACTATACAGCTTGGCTAGTAAAAGGAGATCGAAAACATGTACATAGTTCAGTGACAGAACATCTAGTCAATTCAACATATTCAGCGCCATTCAAAAAATCCTTCAAAACATTATACAAGATTTGATCAAAGGGAGTGAAATTAAGACATCTAGGCATAGCCGAGGCACTAGCTATCCACAAGCTCAAACCCACGCTTTGTATCCAAAAGAAATACCTCCAACCCTTGCTGGTAATTCTTTTAATAATGACCATCCCACTGCCTTTCTTATCCAAACTTCCTGTTTATTCATGTTATTTTTAAGTTTTTCTTAATCCCTATGTATACTACCATATTTTCATATCCTAACTTCCTGTTTATTTTGTCATTTCATTATTTCTACATATTTAATCCCTAACTGCATAAACAATTATTCGTCGCATTAGTTATGATCCCACTAGATTTTTTATCCAAACATCCTGTCTGTTTTTGTTATTTCTACATTTCTAACCCCCAATTACACAATATCTCAATCTCTTCAGTAATTATGATGCTACTTTGTTTAAGTTTTATCCGTCCCGCTGTTTATTATGGCATTTTAATTCCTAATTGTAATTTTATGAATTTGACCCTTAACCGGAAATTATTCTGGAACTTTCCCATCCATCTGTTATAAATACACGAATGTACAGCCTAGTTGATGACTTTGTCGAAAAGAAAATTTTCTTCGCTGCAACCGTCTTTTTTAATAATTCCTATGATCCAATGTGTATATTCCGTGAGTTGTAAGAACCTGAAGAGAAATTATTGAAAAGAATTTTCTTCGTTCAGATTGACTTTTAATTAATATTATTATTATTATTATTATTATTATTATTATTATTATTATTATTATGACTAATTACACAATTTATATTCACCATCTTATTATCCTATAGACAAAACACCATGATTGGTTTATATTTGAATGTTTATTTGTAAAGTTATGTATACTAGAGTTAAGCCTGATGAGACCTAATTGAAAACAATACTGTTCGCTTAAATGTGTTGTTCTACTTATTTTGTGTTTATTGATACAGTTATTACTATTCTGAGTGAATCCATTAAGATAAAATAAGCGATCAAGAGACATAAAATAGGTGTAATAAAAGAAATAATATCCAATTTGATGTTGTTGGTGGCTTATTTTCAAAACTTTAAGTATAAGACTCATTAAATCTAAGCTCTGTCAGACGATTTCGATTTGGGAAAGTGACTTAAGAAAATGGTACAATCTGTTAGTCCAACTGGTGTATACCATAATGTAGACTCAACTCTTATGAAAGCCATTGATCTGACATGAGCTGAAATTCTTCATTATATTATTCGTACCTTAGTCACTACAAGCTACCGATATTTGTCGATATAAGGTGCTATGACCATCTATCAGATTCACAATTTGCAAATTAATTTTCAGTTTACGCAGTTCGAGGTGGGATTTCACCACAGTTTACTTTGGAAACGTAAATTATTCAGATCACAATACGCCATCTGCTTGATACAATAAATAAATAGTAATCAATAAAGCAAGTACACTTGCATAAATCTATATACTACTGATTAAGTGAGACAAGTAGTTGCCTACCACTCACATCAACCGGTGTGTTTAGATCACTTCGACCTGTTTAGCAAGCACTACTGTTTCAACCACAGACGGAACAGATAAAGATGTCAAAGCCCCAGTCAGAATCGGAATGGGCAAAGTCAATCTAAAATCAGTATGGAAATCTTCTGCACTCCGTGGCATAAACAACAAGATTCGGATTTTCAACCCCAATGTCAAGTCAGTTCTTCATTATGGGTCAGAAACTTGCACTGTGCGTCACGAGAAGCATTTCCAACAGGTCGGTGCAGACTTTTATCAAGAGCTGCCGTCGCTGACTTCATATTGAAGATCAAATGGCCGGCTGGACATAAAGAATTAGCGTTAAGAAACTATGGGAAAAAACCAACCAAGAACCTAACGTTCAACAAATATGTAGGGGAAAATGGAGATGGATCGGGCATACGCTGAGGAGACCGCCGAATGACATCGCGCGCAATGCAGGCCATCGCTCGAGTGGAATCTAAATAGGAAGCGACAGGTGGACCATCTGAGGGTGTCATGGAAGAAGAGATTAGAGATTATGGCCAATTGTGGACCCAGCTGAATAGGATGGCACTATATTCCACTCGGAACCCAAGGGAATAATAATAATACAATAATAAGTTAAGTTTTCAGTCAATTTCCAACAGGTTTTTGGCACTTTGTTTGCCTTTTGTTTTGGCTGTTGGTCTTACCAAAAACCATCTTATAGTTACTGGCCTTTAACTGATTTTTATCCATTATCGTACAAATTGTGTTATTCCACTTTTTTTCTTGATTACAGGAACATGTTATGTTTGTCATGGAGTATGCTCAGGGTGGTGATCTTATGCTCCATATTCAGCAAGATGTGTTTAAGGAACCACGTGCTGTATTTTATGCTGGATGTGTCGTCTTAGGCATTGAGTTTCTTCATTCAAAGAAGATTGTATATCGGTAAGTGTTGACTTACTGGAGGTCATGTTTTCTTGTTTGTTATATTCTGGTTTATCATGCATTATTGTTAGTATATTACTACAATAAATTTTTTTATACTGTATTCAGTCTAACTGATTGACTGGTTTCAATGTCTGTCTGTCTGTCTGTTTGTTTGGATTCAACACAGAACTTGGCACTGAAGTGCAGCCGTTCGAGTTGCTACATTCCAAATAGCACACAAAGGTAGACAAGAAGATGAGTGAAGAGAATCAATAGAGTTTTGACAAGTATAAGAGTGAAACAGAATGAGTAATGGTAGAAAGGAATATGAAAGATTACAGAGACAACGATTTTGAGCCATGTCACCTATTGTCTCCAGCCATTGATTCTTAGAGTCCCGAGGGCCCCAACCCGGAAGTCTGCGTCTCCCTATCTGACTCAGTTTAGCTGTCAGGGATTGGTTTCAATGTAGAACTTTGCACCGATGTTCAGCAGTTCGAGTTGCCACACTCTGTCCATGTGGCACACAAAGCAGGAGAACAGAATAAAGAGAAATTCAGAAGAGGGTTAATAAACAAAAGTGTGAGGGAAAAAGAATAGTAATATGGAAGAACAATAGAGTTTTATTGGACATTATAAATCGCAATCTCTCATGTTATTTCCTCCTGACCACCACTTAGTCTACGCATGATTACTGAGCCTAGAACTTTAGACATCCTATCGCTCAAGCTAATCCCCCTGTGATTATCACAGGAAGAATTGTCTCCCTTCTTGTTTATCGGGATAATCAATGACTTACACCAGCTCAACGTGATTATCTCTGATTCCCAGACGCTGTCTAATATCTTAGTTAACGCAGACAGTAAACTGTCTCCACCGCCCTTTAGTATCTCTGGAGTCATTCCATCAGGTCCCGCTGCTTTGCCTCGTTTCAGACTAGTGAAAGTTTTTGTAACCTCAGTTAGGGACGAGGGACCTGTGTTTATATCCTATCCAGGGATAAGTTTACCGTGACTGTAGGTCAATCAAGTTGCTCCTCAAAATGTTGTTTCCAACGTTCCATTCGTCTGTCGTTCAGTCGTTGAGTATTCAGTCACTTTATGACTAAAATGATCATATTGAAATTTATTGTATCAGTTCATTAAAAGATGATTTTCATTTAATAAGCTCAAACAATAATTATATTTGGTTGGAGGACTTCATCATCAGCTGACATCGGTTAGAAAACCATTGGAAAACCTGGGAGTGACCAGTAGCATATAGCAGGTTGGGTGTGAAGACAAATACTTACCGAAGACATTGGCTAGTGGCGGCACTACGTTGGGAATTGGCACAAGTTAGAATTCGTGGGCTATGGAATCAAATCCCAATGGCTGAATGGTCGCTTGCCTTGTAACCAGAAGGTACTAAGTTCGAACCCTGGCAGTGGGTGCGTACTGATGGAGGGTTGTAGACTAGGATGAAACATCTGTCCAGTACTCCCAGGTTTTCCAATAGTCCTCTGACTGATGTCAGCTCATGAAATCCTCCAACCAATCAAAGAAAATCCCCACAAACCAATACTTGGAAATAATTATATTTCTCTTTGTTTCACTTAGTTCATTTTTATTAAATTTACCCACTTGTTTAATTAGAAAATTTAACCAATTCTAATAATCTTTTTCTGTGTTTATTTTGGCATAATACGCGGTAATAGCTAATGCTTGTTGTATAAGCAAACTGCTAAATATGCTTGACATTTGTTTTATTTGTTTATTTTAAACACAAACACATTTGCAGCAAAACTAGTTAGTGCAAAAAGTCATCACAGCCTTTTAACTGAGAATTTCCAACTAAATCACTAAAATTTCCTTTCGTCAGTTAGCATTTTAACTTGTAAGACTTACATTGTTGTTTTTGATTATGCTATTTGTGCGTCACTCGAAGCATATACTATCATTTTTGGATCGTGAATCTGTATTGTTTGTTTTGATTTACCTACACTTACAATATGCCTTATGAATATATCTATGTATATATATGTATATGACAATTTTCAGGGATTTAAAGCTGGATAATTTACTTTTGGACTCCGAGGGATTTGTAAAGATGGCTGATTTCGGTTTGTGTAAAGAAGGTATGGGCCCAGACGATCGAACGTCTACATTTTGTGGGACACCTGAATTCTTGGCTCCTGAAGTTCTCACAGATTCTTCATATACCCGTGCTGTCGACTGGTGGGGTTTGGGTGTACTTATTTTTGAAATGCTTGTTGGTGAGGTAAGAATGATGTAAAGTTTTCTTTTCATAATTGGGTAGATTTCTTATATTACTATACTTCAGGCTAAAGAAATGAAATCAATAATATTAGAGCTTTTCTTTGGAAAAGTTGTTGCATTGCTATTTCCTCATGATTTATAGGTTTAGGAATCCTCCTACTCATTGTCAGTCAAAAGCTTACAAGATTAACGAGTTCACGATTGGTAGTGGTAACGAAAAAACCAAGAGTGTATTCCTCAACAGATATGCCGAAGAAAGTGAGGTTGGATCGGATATACACTGAGGAGATCATTATGTGACATCGTGAACTAGGCCGGCGAGTGGAACCCGAATGGGAAACGGCAACTTGGACTTAGGCCTATGAGTGATGTAGAGGAAATTGTGTTAGGAGAAGATGAAAGCTTATGAGCAATCTTAGATCCAGCTGAACAGAACTGCAAAGAACAAGGTGAAACGGAGATATGCATTCAGCACTTAGCTGTTTTTTTCTAGTGACCTACAATGTTCACAGTCCATGGTCTTTCTCATGGCAGTGAAAGTTGGAGAAAATCATTGCGATTTATTAGATCTATTTTAGTTTAGTAATTATCTCTTGTGACTAAAACATTTCGGTTAGTGTGATATTTTGGGCTAATACTTCCCGTTAAATGAAAAGCTTTACGTGCGATGTTTAAATCAGTGGCACCCCGATGGTTGAGTATTTTTTTTGTCAGGAAGTCAAATATTTTAAGGTGTGGTTTTAATCCTTAATGCTTCTTCGTATCGTTTCATAGATCTCTGTTTTCTGGGTTACGATAATTGTATCATTTTATTGATTATCTTGCGAAAGTCACATTAAAATTATACTAAAGTCGTTTAACCGTCATTTCTCCGTTTTTAGTGTCCTTTCCCGGGTGAAAGTGAAGAAGAAATCTTCGACAGTATAGTCAATCAAGAAGTCCGCTATCCCCGTCATTTAAGCATGGAAGCTACTATAATAATGCGACGTCTGCTACGACGAAATGCTGCACAACGACTAGGATCTTCTGCTCAAGATGCTGAAGAGATTAAAAGGCAACCGTTCTTCCGTAAACTTGACTTTGCAGCGCTTTTAGCTCGTAAAATAAAACCACCATTCGTTCCTGTTGTTGTAAGTTTTACCATTTTGCTAATCATCATTAAAGCTGAATTTTATGCTTTCATGACAATAATAATAAGACTGACACAGATTATTGCAATGGCAACTTGCGTTGGTTTATGCTCTCTGCATATTCTACTGCCTACTGTTTTAAAAGGGGTAGAAGAAAAATACACTAAACATATTTTACTGTTTGCTAAAATTTAAGTGTTATATACAGTAATTTGAATGAATTGCTCCAACTGGTAAAATATAATAACTGACTCCATATTAATTTTCAAGTTTTGGTTTTGTAGGGATTTTGTTTGATTGCATGGAGGATTTCATCATTAGCTGGCATCAATTAGAGAACCACTGGAAAACCAGCTGGGAGTACTGGACAGCTGTTTCGTTAGACTAGTTTGGGACTCTTCAGCAGTACGCACTCACCGCCAGGGTTCGAACCCAGGACCTTCTGGTTACAAGGCAAGTGAGCTCATAGACCACTGAGTCACTAGGACCCGATCCAATGGTCCTGAAATTCCAACTTCTGCCCATTCACGACGTAGAGCGACCATTTCGCAATATCTTCTTCGATGTCGGCTAATGATGAAATCCTCCATGCAATCAAACAAAATCCCTACAAAACCAATACTTGAAAATTAATCTTATGCTCACTAGTGACTGGCCCTATTCAGGGAGTGACCTGGGGTTTCTAGTGGGAAGCCGTGACCAGTAGGGTACAGCAGGTTGAAGATGAGGCAGTAACTCATCGAAGAAGACATTGCGAAATGGTCGTGCTATGCGGTGAAGTGGCAGAAGTTAGAATTCAAGGACCACTGGATTGGGTCCCAGTGGCTCAATGGTCTACTAGCTTGCCTTGTAACCAGAGATCCTGGGTTCGAAGCACGGTGGGTGCGAACTGATGAAGAGCCCCAAACTAGGACGAAACAGTTGTCCAGTACTCCCAGGTTTTCCAGTGGTTCTCTAAGTGATGTCAGCTAATGATGAAATGACTCCATATTAATTTGATATTATTAGATATATCACACAGTGAAACAGTATTATTATTTACTGGATGACAAGGTTTCGAACACAATTTATTGTTCATAATCAATCAGTTATAATCACACAACTTCGAAACTTCCTTTTTTATGGCTTTCTTTATTCCTTCCTATTTATCGTAAGGGTAGTAAAATTAATAGAGATTTTTTCTTGACAACATCCACAGTGCAGATTTTAGTATGAAATGAACTCATTTGAATTCTTCATGTATAGATGAATTGTGTCTCCTGGCTACCTTCTTTGTGACTGGTAGTTGATTTACATTTCTATTGATCATTTTTATTGACTTGGAATTTGAACTTTCTTGTCACCTGATTTACTTTTTATTAGCTGGTAAATTCTGTCTACGTTAATATGTTTGTTAGTCACTGATTCACTTAAGTACCAGATTTCGAGAAATTCTCTGGCACTTTTGGTGTTTTCTTTATTTAAAATTTCGACATTATCCCAATCAAATTGGTTTCCATAGTTATCTACATGCACTGATATGAAAGAATATATATATATATATATATATCATGCCTTTTTACAGCTAGTTTGTGTTCTTGGATTCTGATTCGAAAGGGACGCCCACTTTGACCTATGTAGTATCTGTTGCAGTTCATAAAATTTATTTTCTAAATGGTATTAATTTTATCTTCTTTGTCTGTTGGGTTTTTGGTTCGCACAATATCGAATGAAGTGATTGGGTTGGCTTGTGTGCTATATCTATTTCAAACGGTTTCATTATTCTAGCTGTTATTTCAGCGATGTGGTAGAATGAATTTTCCTGTAGTCTTTGATGATAGTTTCTTGTTGGTGCTGTGACTCGAGTTTAAATACTTTTTGATGAAATTGTGAGGGGGATATCCATTCTTCTTGAAGACGGTTAGTAGGTATTTTTCCTCCATTCTTTTCAACACTGGAGTGCAACAGTGTATTTGAACTCTTTTAAACAATGTCTGCACAGAGTTTCTTTTGTGGGTAATTGGATTATTACTAGTATAGTTGAGTATTTGATCTGTGTGCGTTAATTTTCCATATACTTGTGTTTCTAAATTTTCTGGGTTAGTTCTTCTGATTAAGTCATCTAAAAGTGGGATTTTGTTATCTAATTCTTCTCTTGTGAATTTGATATCTTGAAATATTTTGTGGGTGTATTCCAAATCATTTCTAAGTATTACAAATGTGTCATCAACGTAACGTACCCAAAGTTTTGGTTTAATTATAGGTAGAGCTATTAATTATAATCTTTGCATAACACCTTCAGCTATGAATCCTGATATAGGCGATCCCATTGGTGTTCCTTTTATCTGTTCGTATATTCGAGTATTGAATTGGAAGTATGTTGTAAGATATAATTCTATGAGTTCTATCCAAGTTGAACATTGCGTTTTTTTTCATCGCTACACAGTAATCGCTGCATAGTTTCTTTTGCTAGTTTTGAACCAATTGAAGTATATAATGCTGTGACATCAAAGGACACCATTATTTCATTGTCATCTACTTGGATGTTTTGATTTTCTCTAAAAATTGGTTTGGCGAATAGATAGAATGGTTGCATGACTGTGTTAGGTATTTTAATTTTCTGAAAAGTTCTTTAGATAGATTATACGTTGGTGTTCCTGGAAGCGAAACGATTAGTCGCAAGGAAATTTTTGGTTTGTGTAGTTTCGTTCTACCGTAAAATCAATGTAAAACATGTTCATTAGATTTCATTCGCCACTGATCTTGTTCTGTAATTTGTCGTGATTTCATTAGTTTATTTAATATTATTTTCTTTTTTTTATCTAATGTTCGTATAGGGTTTTTCTTCAACTGTTGATTATACATTACTATCTTTTTTTATGCAGTCTTCTGTGTTTGTGATTACTGTTGTCCTTCCTTTGTCAGCCGGTAGTGTAGCTATGTCTTTTCTATTCTTCAGTTTCTTCAATGCATTTCACTCTTGAGTGTTAAGTTGGGAACTACGTCTTTTCTGTTTGATAATAGGTATGATACATTGATGTATTTCTTGTTGTACTTCCTCACTTAATTTTGATGATTTGAGTGATGATTCTAAGGAAGCACAGAAATCTGTTATTGAAGTGTCACCAGTATTGTAGTTCAGTCCTTTCTAACCAAGCTGTTTTTCTGCTTTTGATAATGGTTGTTTCGATAGATTTACTACGCAATCAACTAGAGTTTCTCCAGATGGCTGTTTGGATATCTTAGCTAATTTTCCTCTGAGGACAACTAGCCTTCGTTCTTTGTGTCGTTCACTTAATATTTTAATGGCAGTGTTCAGTGTTGATAGGTGTTCTAGGTTGAGAGTCCGTTCAACCTTTTCTTTTTGAAATTTAACCATATGCTGGTATTTTTTAATCCTATTGTGTGCATCCATGATTATTAATTTCACCATTTTTTTCCGTGTTGTTTTGGCTAATTTCTACTCCAGAGGGCAGTTAATTGGTGGTTTATATTTGACACTGGTCGGTAGAATCTGTTGACAGAGACATTCATGAAGAAAAAGTAGTTGTCCTTCTGTAGAAACTTGTCTTTTGGCCTAGTCCTCTCATTTTCGACAACACAGAAGCGTATCACGCTCGTAAGATGTTGAAATAATCGGGAAGATTTGTAGCTCAGGTGGATGATTTTGAATTAGTTGTGTTCTCTGAGCTGGTTGATTTAACTGCGAAGCTTTCGTCGTCCTTCTGAACAACATCTTCAGTGCAGGTTTTAGCACGAAATGAATTCATTTGAATTTTTCAGAATTTTCCAGATATCTAGGACAGGTGTTGAATCATTCCTATCACACGTGTTTGCAGTTGATTCGATAAATAAAGCTTCCGTTGTCAATCTCCCCCTCTACCCTGTTGCAGTAGATTTTAAAAGCATCATATCCCATCCTATTGTATATGGTTGTGTGTCATTGCATGCAGTGCTATGGGTGAACTTTTCTCCAGATTTCTTATCTTATTAGGGTCAAGTAATCTATATTTTGCAAGGTTTTTGTGCTCCGTTAGTTTGATTGACTCCGTTCTACTACTTTGACCGATGCATTTAACCTGACAGTCATTGCAGGATATTAGATAAACTAAATTGTTTTGTTTTATTGACTTCACAGGATCCTTTAACCGACAAAGCTTTTTTCTGCTTATTGAGTTTGTGGGTTTGAATGCGAGCCACTTTTATTCCTGCATTGTTAAGAATTTTCCGTAAGGTTTCCGATGATTTATATTCCCTGTTGTTGGTGTTGTCATTATTCTGTGCATGTTTGACATGCATGTCATCATTAATATTATTATTATCACTATCACTACTATTATTTATTTTATTTTTACACTTTCCTACATACTTTCTGACTAATTTATCAGGGTAATTATTAAGTTTCAGAGTTTCTTTTATATACCTCACTTTCTGTCTTAGATTATCCTTGGTACTACTTAGTTTTTGTGCTCTGTTACTCAAACATTTCACCAATCCTATTTCACTGACATCGGATGAGATGATCTGAAGTCCAAATATCTGTTTGAATGTGTGGGTTTCCTGTAAACACCAGTGTTTAACTTCCCATCTTCTTTCCTTTTTACGCTACAATCTAACATTGGAAGCTCCCTTTCCTGACTTTCCAATTCATAAGTGAATTGAATTGCCTCCACCTTTAAAATAATGTGCTCGAAAAATCTATGTATATCCTGTGTTCTAAGTACAGTGAACGTGTCGTCTATATTTTGAAGTGGGGCTGAACGTTTCAATTGCTAAGTTTTCCCACTGATCCATGAATATATCCGCCACAACAGGGGATATTGGTGGGCTCATGGCAGCTCCTTCAGTTTGTTTGTATATTTTCCCTTGGAATTTAAATACTGTAGAAGTCAGGCATAGCTACACTTCCAGCATTCTGTTGTATTTTTCAACAATTTTATTAAACCTGTAAAACAGTGCTTATTATGGATCCTTGTTCATCAGTTGAATATACCGATTTACATATACATAGTTGAGAGTGAATAACGACTTTTCCCCTTCTTTTGTTTTAATTTCTAGTCTAATCCTGAAGATGTATCCAACTTCGATGAAGAATTCACCAAGGAACGAGCCGTTCTTACACCAGCCAAAGAACGTCCACCACTTCTTGAAGCAGATCAATTCAATTTCCAGAATTTCGATTATAATTCACCTTCTATATTATAAAAATTATATATGTCCGGTAAAAGTGTTGGATAATGTTTCTCTCACCCCCTTCCTCTCTCTCCCTCAAACTTTAGCACACTATGAATACTTTTCACCCAATTTCCTTATACTACTGTCTTGTCTTATCCTTTTGTGTTTATGTCTTTTCAAAGATCTCTTTTCACTCTGATTCTCTATTTCGCCTTTTTTTATGTGTCTTCCAACAATCCATATAAACAGTGTATTTAAATGTGTTGTATTTTAAGGAAGACACAATTTTTAACAGGTTTAATTCCATTATAAATAAATAAATAATATATTTATATATATATACATACATAATATTTGAAGCATGTTTTTATTTGGTTTTTATTGTTGCAGTAGTAGTACACAAACAACTAAATTTTGATCAAATTGAATTGCATACTTGATGATATATATAAATAATATGTATGTTTAATCATTCCTGTATTTCCTCCTGACTGGCTGGCTGGCTGACAACTATCACTCACATTTATTCTTTTTCCCTATGAAACGTTGTTAATGATATCCAAATTTTACCAAAGTCATTCACACTAATTTTTCCTTGTTTTAATTAAGATTTACAATTGTTTTACATTCTTGAAGTTATTTTATGTTCCTATCTATGTATGTATGTATGTACATACGGAATGGCTTTTTTATTATAATTATCATTATTATTTTATTATTGTTTTCGTCCTAACAAATAAAAATAACATTTTAACCAACAACTTTAATCGTAATATCTTCTCTTATTTTTTGCTGTGCATATTATATTTTAATTATTCCTCTCTCTCGATTTTCTCTTGTTTAGGCGATAAGTAGGCTGGCAACAGGAATTTTTTCCCTCTTTCTTTCTTTCCATCTTTTTTGCTCCTGTTTGGTTGACAATTTCTGACTTGACTATGCCTTTTTATACCCCATTATCTATCGGATAGAAGTTTCTCTCTCTCTCCCTCTTTCCTCTTCGTTTTCATTGTCCAGTCATCACAGAGTAAATTCATACAACAAGATATAAATACACACGAACACACACGCATATATACATACATACATGCACACACACATAATGTTTGTAAAGAAATTAAAATCTCTAAAAAAAAATAATATTAATAATAATAATAAATATATTTATGCTTCAATGTTGTTGTTGTTGTTATTGTTTTCTTCACGTCATGAAAAGCGAACGGATAACCTATTCCCTTATTTGTGTGGTACAGATATTATTATTATTATTGTTGTTTCCTTTAATTCCTAGACGGCTTCACCCGTGCTTCTCCATTGAGTTCGGTTCTCTGCTAGAGTATTCACCTGGCTCCAAGTCTGCCCACACGTTTTCATCTCATCTTCACATGACCTCCTCCAAGTCACCCTTTCACTAACGACCAACTCGTCGCTTCCCTTTCGGGTTCCACTCGAGCAATGGCTTGTCTAGTGATGTCACTTGCTGGTTTCCTCAGAGTGTGGCCAATCCACCTCCATTTCTTCCTGCCTATTTGTTTCACAATCGGTTCCTGCTGTGTTGGTTTGCTCATTGCCAGAGATCTCTGTTGCTGATCTTTTCTGGCCGGCCATCTGATCTTGAATGAAGTATTGAGCGAAGACAACTGTTAATGAAGGTCTGTAGTTTGTTTGAGATGCTCTTAATGACGCACAGTGCAAGTCTCTGATCCGTATAGTAGCACTGACTTCACATTGGAGTTGAAAATTCGGATCTTATTTTTGATGCTGAGTGCGAATACAGATATAGTATTTTTAAATTGAATGAAGCATACTAAATGAATTGCATAATTGCACGTTTAATTAAGACTTCAGTCATTGCCTTTTCTCTGTGGCATTGGGGAAAAAGAAAGTTGAGATTGTTGTTAGATTTACCTGTATTCCTCTTCTGCTTCTGCCTCTTCAGTGTATAAGTCAAGTCACAGCTTTAACTTGCTGTTGCTGACCACCACTTACTGAGAAATCTACCTGTGACTATGCTTGAATGTATCCATGATGTGGTGATTTTAGTCGTAAGACTTAGGACGAGTAGGTGATTTCTTTGTGAATTAGATTAGATTTTGTTTGTATTTATATGTATACATGAATCTATATCCTTGATTACAAGATGGGTTTCTTGTCAAAGATTAGCGTTGTGAAGAAGTCACATTAACGACGTGTTTGTGGTTTATATGAGGATTAGGTGATGGTTTATGTTTAATGTAACACAAACTCGAAGACTTACAGGCGAAAACCAGCAAACTGGCTGAAGAAGCAGCAAAGACAGGACTCCAAGTGAACACAGATAAGACGGAGGTGATAAAGGTAACCAGCCAACAGTGACAACAACCAGCATCAATCACCATTAACTACGGGCGGATGGCACGGATGAAGATGTGAAAGCCAGTCAGAATCCAGAAGGCAAGATACGGCTTCATCAACCTGAAACCAGTTTGGAAATCTTCTGCACTAACTCAAAATAAACAACAAGATTCGGATTTTCAACACCAGTGTCAAGTTAGTCAGTTCTTCTATATGGGTCAGAATCATGGCAAACACGTTGCGAAAACCATCTCCAACAGGCCACTGCGGACTCTTATCAGCAGCTGCCTTCGCTGACTCCATATTGAAGACCAAGTGGCCAGCCGGCCGGCCAGAAAGAATTAGCAAAAAGATACTATAGGAACCAACTAACCAAGAACGTCTCGTTCAACAAATCTGTAGGAGGCAGTGGAGATGGATCGTGCATACTCTGAGGAGACCGTCGAATGAAATCGCGCGCAAGCCATCTGTCGAGTGGAGTCCGGATGGTGAGCGATGAGTGGGTTGTCGGTGCGATGGTATCAGGGAGGAGATAATATGAGATTACGGACAATCGTGGACCTAGCTGAAGAGGATGGCAGAGAATTGAATAAAATGGAGATGTGTTGTTGAAGCCCTATGTTTAACTCGGAAACCAAGGGAATAATAATATAATTCCTATTAGCATCACTTAGATGTGATCAGCAGAAACTTTATTCATGTTTACATTGAAACCTGAATACTACTGTAACACTAGAAGATAAGAGACTTGGTAAAAGAATGTTCATTAAGAATTTGACATTTCTATGTAGCCAAACACCTTATCTTCAAATCATCATTTGCACAGATCTTCTGTGTTGTGAGACTTCTGCTCTTCGTATTGTCTTCATTTAGTGCCTTCCATGTTTTGCCGCAATGCTGAATCATTTGTTCTCTTTGACGTCAAATCTATCGCTCCGTTATTCGATATTTTTATGCTGATGAACGACTCTTTATATACTACTGATAAATCTTACCAGTAGCACACGCCATCCTTCCAAAGCATCCAAATCTCAACTAAGTGATTTTCAGTTTGAGCATTATAAAGTTGGCATAGATGGTAATGTGAGCGCATGAGGACGAATGTATTCTAGATTTATCATTGTCCCAATCTGTTATCTACTGCTCATATCCTTAATTCTTACTGATTCATCGACACACTTCTGTTTGTATGAGTTCTTTTTTTTTACACTTTTATTGTTGTTCATTCTACTGACTGTAGATGTCGTGGAGATGCCATGTGTGTGTGTGATATAACTCCACCCTTGACAGTTATTTAATTTGATCACTCTAATTTTCAACTGTATGTCTGCTGTGATTTTTGTGAATCAGTAACAGGCCATGTTCCCAAACACGATGACTATGTAATCTGGGTTGTGATATCTAATTCAATTTTGGTACATTTCGGCAGTAGTACGAAATAACTTATTGATGGTATGCTTGACCTTCAGTTTCTCAGCTGTCGTCCGCTTACGATGAAACTGAGTTCAATGTAATCCAGATAAACATGTAAATGGTCAAGCCTTGTTGTATTACTAACCATTTGGTGATAGAAATGAATTTCTAACGAGATCAGGTCAATGAATTCAGTGTAAACTCCTGTTAATCTTTAACTTATGAGAATTTATGCATCTTTTGTAGTAATATTCTAGAAAAGTGACACATGTTATCCCTTAGAAAGGAATGTCTGGTGTAACTAAGTTAATTCCAAGAACTATCATTCTGTACCCACTGGTATTTGTTTTATATCAGTTTACCAAATCATGGTGGTGAAGTACAGTAACATATTGGTGTCAGACAACAACAGCCTTATTACTCATATAGGTAATTTGTTGCATGAAATCCTCTCGATGTTGAAGTGAAGAGAATGTGGTATTAATTCACAGTTAGTAAGCAAATAATTTGATGATGCCATATTCCAAGTGATTCACAACGAAAAGCCCAGTGAAGCTTTCGAAGCGAATACAGGAGTAAGACAAGGCCTCCTATTATCACTGTTGATATTCCTGATTCTGGTGAACTGTAAATCATGCAACAGACCGTGGGGATCGAGAAGATGGCTATATATTAAACTGGGTTAGGCGTCGAGTGCTAGTTAAGGAGGGGAAATCAATCGACGAGGCTGTGAAGCTACATTGATTGAAATGGTTAGGACATGTGTTACGTATGCCCAGTGATCACCTTCCTCGACCGACGGGAAATGTTAGGTGACATAGGGTCAGGCTGGAAAAGAGCTAGCGGCGGTCAAACCAAAACATGGCTTCATCAGTCAATGAAATCCACAACAGTTAGTTTAAGCCAGTAATTTAGGAAGGTGTGGACTTTCTGGTTGGGGTCCTCGGGACTGCAAGAGCCAATGGCTGGGGAAAATTGGTGACATGGCTCAAAATCGTTCTCAATGGCTGGCGCAGATGCATCCACTCCTTGTGACTTATAATTTCTTGTTCTTCGTTATTACTATTCCTTTTGTCTCATATCCCTGTCTAATGTCTCTATTTTTCCATTTCTACTTTCTACTGCTTTGTGTGCTACATGGAGTGTGGTGACTTGAACTGTTGCACATCGGTGCAAAGTTCTATGTTGAAAACATACAGACGCTGAACTAGTCAAAAGATCCTATAAGATCTGGATTTTGCAGATGATTTATGTTTAGTCACACCAACTTGCAGATCTACAGACGAAAAACAGTAAGTTATCGGAAGAGGCTGGCAGCGAAGACTAGACTTCAAGTGAGCATAGAGAAGACAGGTGATGAAGATACTCGGCGGCAAAAAACAACAAGCACGGGAGAAATTTGAAAGAGGTTATTTTTTCACTTACCTAGGTAGTATAGTGTCAAATACAGACGGCAAAGATGAGGATGTCAGAACCAGTCAGGATCAGATAAACACGACATACCGTCAATAATCTAAAATCAAGAGTTTGTTCGTAAGGATTCTATTAGTTTCAGGTCAGACTACGGATTGATATCAGTTACAAAACCATTGAAAACCAGCAGAGAGTACTGGACAGCTGTTTCGTCAGCCTAGTTTGGGACTCATCGGCAATAAACACCCACCGCCAGGTTTTCAAAGCCAGGACCTTCCACTTACAAGGCAAACTCATAGACCATTCAGTCACTGGGACCAGTCTTAATGGCTCATGAATTCTAGTTTCCATCAATTCGGGATTTTAGTGCGACCACCAGCCATTGGTGAGCATTCGTCCTCACTCCCAACCGAATGTACCCTACTGGTCATGACTTCTCACCAGAACTCCAGGTAACTTCGTTTTGTTGTCAGCCACTAACGAGTATCAGATTAATTTTTCAAAAATTAGTTTGTAGGGTCATCGAATCAGGTCCCAGTGGCTGAACTGGCTACGAGCGTGCCTTGTAACCGGTAGGTCTTGACTTTGAAACCTGGCGGTGGGTGTGTGCTGTTGACGAATCTCGAACTAGGACGAAACAGCTGTACAGTACTCCCAGGTTTTCCAATGGTTCTCTACCTGATATCAATCCGTGGTCTAACCTGAATCTAAAATCCGTATAGAAATCTTCTGCACTCATTATGAGGAACAGGATCTGGATCTTTAACGTTTATGTCAAGTCACTGCTATACAGTGCAGATGCTTTTTGTGTCTCTGAAGGCATTTCCAACTAGCTGCAGACTTTCGTTGACACCTACCGCCGTCACTCGATAGTGAAGATCAAATAACCAGAAAAGATTAACAACAAGGGACTCTGGTAACGAATCAACCAAGAAGAAGAAATATTTAGAAAGAAATGGAGGTGGATCGGGGAACTCTCTGAGGAAACCAACGACAAGTTAGTTGAACGTCTAAGGGTGACATGGTGGAGATCGTGTGAGGGGGAAATGCAAGCTTATCAGAATTCGTGTAATGGTGATGTGCTATTGAATCCATATGTTCCGCTCAGAAATCAAGATATTGATAATAAGTAATCGGACCATACTGTTCATATAGAGTTTTCTTTTCATCTCCCATGGCTTGCCTACACACAATGTTTGTTTAACGAAAATAGCTTTATGAGAAGACTAATGAAGTTATCATGGTAAATGATATTAACATATGGTGTTTTATTTACCTTAGCAATCTTATATCTAATTGAAGTATTCTTCTGATATATATATATACATATATAGCGGTCAATATGTTTTTATCAGCTATATAAAGTTATCTGGTGTGTGGGCTTTGGTTACTGGACATTTTATAATATCCTATCTACATATGTGAAAATATGTTAGGCTTGGTCGGTTCAATCATCTTGTGAACTTATCCTTTTTAGCACCTGTTTTTTCCGCTGTAGAATGATTAACTAATGCTGTATACATTATCTAGATAGATGGCATTATTGTTTTCAAAACACAAGTGCAAACAACTGTTATGTATGTTCTAGCTTTGTAATTCACTTACAAGATATTTAATTGGTGGATGGTGACTAGCAGCGGAATCCAGGATGCGCATTTCGTCCTACTTGTGACTCGTCATCTGGATGTGCCTGACGAGTCCCAAATAGGACGAAATGCGCATCCTGGATTCCACTGCTAGTCACCATCCACCAGTTAAATTCTAACTTCATGCCCAGATATCGTCGAAGCATCTGCACAAGAAGCCGACATGTCAACCTGAGACTGAGCACTTCGGTCCAATCAATTGATGGGAAAATCTAGAATTCAATTAAATAAACACTTACAAGATAGTTTGTTTTTATACACAGTTCATATATATATATTTTGCGCTTAATAAAACATCTCTTAATATTCAATTGAATTTAAGATGAGAAAAGTGTAGTGTTGCTGTATACTGTGCGTGAGATATTGATTTTGTAATATCAATTGTTTCTTTATACGCACATAGTGAGCAATCTTGTATGATTACAACAGTGTGATGAGTTGATTTTTTTTGTTGTACTTAAAGACAATTTGGATGACTATTATGGTTTCTCTTATCGGTTAAGTAGTGAGTATTATATTTTACAGCTACCTACTTACAATATGCTCACGTGACAGAAAACTGTGTGTATAGCCTAAATACTGACACTATGTTTATTTTCTCATTTATTATGTATTTATTGAGACAATGTTGGTGTATTACGGTATTAATATCTAAAGCAGATGTATATTATAACTATAGAAAGTATTGGTGTTAGCGTAGTCTTCAGATTTACTGGTTATTTATAGTGTTTATTATTCATTATTATTATTGTTCCTTTGGGTTCCTAGTGGAACAAAGGGCTTCAACTGCACGTCTCCACTTGTTTCTGTCTTCTGCTGTACTTTTCACCTGCATCCATGTTAGTCCATACTGTTTCAACTCCTCTTCACACGATCTCCTCCATGTCACCCTTGGATATCCCACTCGCCGCTTCCCTTTCGGGTTCCACTCGAGCGTTGGCCTGACGCGCGATGTCACCCAATGGCCTCCTCAGCGATTGTCCAATCCATCTCCACTTTCTACTGCATATTTGTTGGGCGATTGGTTCTTGTTTTGTTTGTTCCCATAGTTTCTTGTTGGTGATTCTTTCCGGCCATCTGATCTTCAGTATGGAGCGAAGACAGTTGTTGATAAAGGTCTGCAACAGGCTGTTGGAAATATTCTTTGTGACCCGCCAAGTTTCTGATCCGTATTTATAGTGTGAATCGTCATTAGTAACTTGGAGAGTTCAATGACCCATGAATTGTAACTTCTGTTAATTCGTGATATTCATCAAAAATCCCCATTCGTACATATGAATAGAGAGAAGACCAGTAGTTCAGCGAAGAGTCTCTTTTCGGGGAATTTATCTTCACAGTTGTACAATCACAAATATATATGGTTATTTTGTATGTGTGTGTACATTAAATTTGTCAAACGAAGATAGAGTTAATTGGGGTTGTTGTTACTAAGGAGGTGAAAATTAGTAAGTTTTTTCTGGTGGAGTCACGTAATGCGAAAAGCGTTCGGAGAAATTGGATGTTGATAGAAGAGGGTAGTAACAAAAGTGATGAGTTTTCACAAACGATTGTTAAAGAAGAGTTATGTAATAACATGAATAGTTTGATGAGTGTCAGGTTCCCCGTACCATTCCATAGCGAATTGGTTAGCTCATACTTTAGAACCTGTAGGAAAACAGATGTGCCACTATTCACTTCGTGACACCTTTCAATTCATCAACTATGTACAAGATATGAACGTAATGAACAAAAATATGCGTTCTCTTGACATTGAGTCACTATTTACCATCGTTCCACTCACAGAAACTGTCTGTCACATTTGTCAATATATAGACGAAAACCAGCTGAACATCGGATTACCAATCATTCGAAAAAGAAATCTAATTAGATCTTTTGCTGCTCGCGTTTGCAGCTCTGATACCCTGGAAGAAGAACTACACTTCCTGAAAAAAATCTTCATACAAAACGGATATTCACCAAGATTCATTGACAAAAACATCAAAGAGAAAGTCCAAAAGCAAGATACGCTATCCGCACCAAAAAACTTTGTATGAACCTCTACTTCAAAGGTAGCCTACTCATTGATGTCCTCAAGAGGAGAATTTCCACTTTTTTTAAGGAGAAATTTCTTCGTGGCAACACTCAGAGTAGTGTTCTCCAGCCGCCCTCTGATCTGCAGATGCCCAAAATACAAGATTTCACACCTGACCACCTGTTGCTGTGGAGCCAGGTATATTGGTCGTTCGACGCGCATCCTATCAAAAAGGGTCAAAGAACACTATCCAGCGTGGCTGCAGAAAGGAAGTAGTTGCCTTATAAGGAGTGCAATAATCGAACATCTCGTTACCACTGGTCATTCCATCTCAACAAACACCTCCTTCAAAGTAATCTACAAAGTGAAGAACAGCCCGCCAAAGACAATACGTTTCCGTCTTCTTTGCATTGCAGAAGCCTTAGCCATTCAGTTAGAAGAAGCAGAACTATGCACACAAAATGAAATAATTCAACCACCCCTACTACCATGGTAACAAATCTGTTGACTCAATTTTCGCTTGTTTTTTCTAACTACTTAAAACTTTTGTATTCCTTTAAAACATGTTTCCATGTGCACCCTGAGCACGACTCTTTCATCAAAGTCTTCATGTTATTACGTAACTCTTTCTTAACAATCGTTTGTGACAACTCATCACTTTTGTTACTACTCTCTTGTATCAACATCCAATTTCTCTGAACGCTTTTTGCATTGCGTAACTCCACCAGAAAAAACTTACTAATTTTCACCCCCTTAGTTACAACAACCCCAACCAATTGTAATTCGTGATATATCGCCACCCTCAACCGATGCTTATGATGAACACCTACTTCACCTTGACTTGGTGGACCCCTCACCCGTCACAACACTTCAGGATGTTCATCAAGTAGCTATGATTCAGTTGGAGATCTATATTTAAATTATGTGTTGTTTCAATTTCTTTTTTATCCTTAACCGATATCAGTGATGAAAATCACGGAGCACTGGATAGCTGTTTCGCCCTAGTTTAGTGGAACTATTCACCAGTGTACATCTATGCCCCCCCCCTCCAGCAGAGATCGAATCTTGGTTTTCAGTCATCTCTAACTGATATTAGTTTGTGACAAAATCTACTTTGAAAATCGATCCAAATCCTCACAAACAAAGACACTTATAATCTAAGCTTAGAGAGTAATTTTGATTGGACACTAGTTAGTAACTAGTGTAATGCATCTAGTCCTCTGTTTGGTGCAGACTGAATTCCATCAGCCTATCTAAAGTATCCAACACAGTCCTACAGGAAGGTCAGTTGCAAGCCCGAATAGCTCAGTGGTAACGTCTCTGACTGCAGCACTCACTGAGTGACGCGAGTTCGAATTAGAGAAGGGACATGAGTTCCTTCAAGATTGTAGATACGCCTTACTGACTGACGAGTGCCAATCAGCACGAAACCTAGATCAGGTTTGGCTTCCTGTGGCCGCCGATTACCTCCGACCATCTAGTCTAAACTTAGAGAGTATTCTCGATTATAGAAGATGAATGTTAAGTGATTGACTTTCAGTGAACAATTGGGTTCCATACCTGAAATTCCTATTCCGCTTACTTCAATTTGAACCAATAAGGGGGATTAGAATCTGTAAGACATTAAGCGCTGTTCATAGCTGCTAGTAAGTGAAAAATATTGGAATCACTGTTACTATATTATTATTATTACTATTGTTCTTTATTATTATATAGCTTGCACTGATAACAGTTGGTGATAAATGTATTGACCAGTTTAGTTTTGTGTCTTTTCGAATGTGTAGTTGTGAATACACGTATATCCGCCCACTGAGAGTGAATTCACCGCGTTATATGAAATAATCACAATTCTGAAATACTTTTTAAAATAAACAAAAACTACAGTTTAAATAAAACACATATTCCTTCATCATACGTATATATTTACTTTGTTATTTTGTCTCAGTAAAAGATATACATGTTTATATGTTGTTATCCTTTATAATGCCAAGATGTCAAACTGTGTTGGTCACGTGCAATGTTGTCGCGTCTACGAGTACTTCATTCATTCTGTGTGTGCGTATTTTTAGGGGAGGGGGGGATAGAAGGTGAACTATTGCGATAAAATCTATGTGGGTGGTTGAACTTTCCTTTATTTCATGTAAAATGTTTTTTTTTTTACCTTACAGTCAATATGGGTGATGAAGACTTTTCACAATTTGGCATTACTTTACCGTCTCACAGGAATGACAGCAGATTTACAAGAAAATATGATTTTCTGTAGAATCATATCATATTTAAAAGAAAGGGCGTTCAGCGAAGAGTTGTATTTTTCGGCGATGTCATATAAGTAATAAATTATCCTAGTAACAAAAGGAATATTTCCAAATTGTAAATTTTAGGTGACGAATTACGTCATGTAGAAATGCGTTAATCGGGTAGAAACTAAAATAAGTTGAGTGACGTAATATAATTGAAGGGGTTGAATAGAATTCAAATAAAATTTGGACGAGAATCAAGTTAACAACAGTGGTAATATAAGGGGATATCCTCCGAAAACTAAAGAATGAGTCATTCATTATTGACCCTGAAACGTTCGAATCGCTGAAGCCGTCTGGCTCGAATATACCTCGACTCTATGGACTACCAAAAGTGCATAACAAAGGCACACCTCTTTAACCTATCCTTGATATGACGAATTCACCTTATCATCTTACTGCCCAATGGCTAGTAGACTTACTAGAACCAGTCAGAAGGCTAATTTCCTGCCACTCACTAAGAGATTCCTTCGATTTTGTCAATTCCATTGAAAATGTCAGTGTTTCTAATCAAACCATGTTCTCATTAGATGTGGTATCATGGTTTACAAATGTCCCACTGAGTGAAACAATATGCTATATATGTGAAAATATTGATTCAAAGGGGATGAACATTGGCATACCTAGTGGATATTTGAAGGGACTGCCATTGAGATGCACTCTAAATGTCCAATTCTCTTTAAATAACGAAATACATCAACAAAAAGATGGTATAGCTATGGGCTCACCACTAGGCCATTGCTTGCAGAATTTTTTCATGTCAAAACTAGGAAACACATACCTAAAGAAAAGGATTGACAGCTTCAGGTTTTACAGGAGATACGTGGACGATACTTCCATTATCTTCAATAACGAGGAGAATTCGGAGGACATTCTGGACGTTTTCAACAGTTGCCATCCTGCGATTCAGTTCACATTAGAGAAGGAGTCAGACACAAAAATATCTTTTCTGGACGTTCAGTTAACAAGAACTGAACAGTATGGAATACTAAAAAGACCCATCTACAGAAAGCCGACATGGAACGGACAACTTACTAACTTTCATAGTTCGGTGTCTCTATATACGAGACGAAACGTGATGCTTTCACTGAGCCATAGAATTCGCAGCCCTGACACTATGGAAGAGGAGCTGAACACTCTGAAGAGAATCCTCCTCGAAAATGGCTACTCAGAACGTTTCACCACAAAATCTATGAAACCGAAACCGCCCACACTTTCTGCTCCCAGAAATCTTCTCTACTTGAATCTACAATTTAGTTGGGACTCATCGGCAGAAATACTGCGAAACTGCCTGTCGAGCTCACTGAAGAAAACCTTCTTCGTGGCTGAACTCCGACTAACCTTCTCGACGAAACCAATGATTCTCATGAACGTGAAGGATAAGCTACCGCCATTGGTCTCATCAATATGCATCTACCAATTCACCTGCTCGTGTGGAGCTAGGTATGTCGGCCGTACCCAGCGTTTGCTATCCAAAAATATCATGGAACACTTATCCTCATGGTTTCTTAAAGGAGAAAAAGATCCCCACGTCTCCCCAGCTCTATCCTGGAACACCTGATTGAATCAGGACACCAAGCTAACCCAAAAAGCAACTTCAAAGGTTGTTATCTGAAGAATACGTGAGAATCTCCCTAAAACAGTACGAATCAAACTTCTTCAAACCTAAGATGCAATGGCGATTCACGTGTTAAGTCAAGAATCATACCAGACGACTGCATTGTGTCTTACTTACTTACTTTTTTCTGCGTAGGTATGACATATACATACTGTACATAGAACATTACAAACAGACATATATATAATTTCTTAATGTTCAATAAATACCATAATAAAAGATTGTGTTATTTTTTTTCAGTTACATTCCCATCTGTCTCCGATTTTAACTGTTATTTTTAGTGTTCTTCACGAATAGGCGAAAATTGCATCTCACTAAGCACTGACTGATTTCTGTATCAATCCACTGGAACTGTATGATAGTTTCAGGTTGATTCAGATATATAAAGGTGACTCCACACTGGTTTACAGTTTAATGCATAAAAATTATCTACTCTGAATGTCAACATTAAGAGTCCAATAGTTTGACAATCATTTCAGGAAAGGAAAAATAGGAATTCATTGCATGGCATAAATGAATGTCAGTTTGAAGAAACCATCGTTAAAAAGTTGTGTTTGTCCTTCGCCTTGATACAAATAATGACTATTGAACCAACATCCAAAGATTAAAAAGAAGGGAAATTGGAAAACTTCCATGATCGCATGTCAAAAGTTGAATTTCCATCATCTAGTAGATGTATACTTGTGGTGTGTGCTACTGATAGGATTTACCAGTAGTATATTAGGAGACGTTCATTAGCATAAAAATATCATATGGCAAGGGGATAGATTTGAAGTCAAAGAGAGCAACTGATTCAGCATTGCGGCAAAACATAGGAGATACTAAAAGAAGACTATACGAAGGGCAGAAGTAGCACAACACAGAAGGTCAGTGCAAATGATAACTTGGTGATAAGGTCAATATAAACCAAATTCCGAATGAACATTTCTTTACCAAGTCTCGTGTCTTCTACCGTTATACAATAACTTATGCCGATAAATATAAAGAAAACCAGGGAACACTGGACAGCCGTTTCATCCTAGTTAGGGACCCTTCAGTAGTGCGCACCCACGGGCTCCACTGGGAATCAAACCCCGGGACCTCCAGGTTATAAGACCAAGTTCCTAGACCATGACTTCGATGAGCATGCATTCCACCTTGATACGATGAGTTCTTCTGGCTACGACTTCTTATTGAAGCTTCAGAACATCATTGAGCTGGAGATTAATATTTAGCATATGAGATTTGTGGAGATTTGGATTAGTTTGATTTCCTCTATCAAATTTCCTCACAAACCAACATCATTTAATGGTTACTGGAAATCAGACAGCAATGGGTATCTGATTCATCCTATTTAGTGATGCACTTGGTACTTGACGAAAACTAACCATAGAAATTAGTTCAAATTCCTTAATTTAAATATAAAGAAGTTATCAAATTTGATTGGTGGATGGTGATTAGCAGTGGAATCCAGGATGCGCATTTCTTCCTATTCGGGACTCGTCAGATGGATGTGCCTGCATTCCCTAATGAGTGATGGTGTTCCCACCGAGGCTCGAACCCAGTGCCCATAGTTTCAAACGCCAAAGACCACTAAGTGGTCTAGTGAATAACGCTTTGGCGTTTGAAACTATGGGCACTGGGTTCGAGCCTTGGTGGGAACATCATCACTCACTGGGGAATGCACGCACATCCAGCTAGCTGACGAGTCCCGAATAGGACGAAATGCTCATCCTGCATTCCACTGCTAGTCACCATCCACCAATTAAATTCTAATTACATGCCCAGACATCATCGAAGCATCTGCACAAGAAGCCGACATGTCAACCTGAGACCGAGCACTTCGGTCCAATCAATCGGCGGGAAAATCTAAAAAAATTCAATTCAAAGTTACCAAATTATTACTTCCTCGCAAAATGAAATTAATGTCTGAAAACTGAAGCTCAGTTAGCGACATAACTGTCAGAACACCCATGATCTAACCATGCGATATGCATTACTGCTTACAAAGACGTATTCAAGTGAAAAAAAATAGTTTAAGATTTATTTTCTCTACTAAGTATGTAACTACTCTCAGCGTAATAAATTATCATCAGCTTGATTTTTAACCTAACAAACAATTAAAAGTTGACCTTTGTATAGCATAGCAGTTAACCTTGGTTTACTGTGCTAACAGAATAATCAACCTAGTTACGTCATTCTTTTTATTTCATACTTCAGTACGTGTTTCAAACTTCTTTAGTGACTTAAGTTACTACCTTATTTAGCGTGCTGTTTTCATCATTCTTTCTTTCATGAAGTTGTGCCGAGTTTGAGCTTCACTACACTATAGTAGACTTTTCCTCCTCTTTACAGTAAATATAACTCAGTACATAAATCTAGTTATTTAAAATTTATTAGTATTTTTCCAGGTTAGTGCTTGTTAGTACTAAGCCTGTGTACTAAAGTTCTGCAGTTCTCTCCTCATTGTATTCATACCTATAACTTTTGGCCTGCTTGATCATTTTATATTTTCAGTATTCTAGCGACTAATAGTAATTTATTTGCCAAAATGGAACTAGATTATCTTGAGTAACATGCCAGGTTTCAGTATAAAGATACTAGATAAATCACTGCAAAACACTTCAAACCTTTAGGAATCGATGTCGCACACAAACCAACAAAATCACTTCATTCAAGTCTGTGTCAACCAAAAGACTCAACAACGAGAGAAGATAAAACCAACATCATCTACAAAAGAAGTTGCAACGACTGCGAAAAACACTACATTGGCCAAAGTGGACCTCTCCTTCGCCTTCGTATCCATGATCATAAGCTAGACGTCAAAAGACATGACATACACTCCGTCATATCACTACATACAGACAACCACGGACATCAGTTCGACTGGGACAACGTTCAAATATTAGACAGAGGAAACACCAAGAATGCTAGAGAATTTTTAGAAGCCTGGCATTCCAGTAAATCCTCAATCAATAGACGCATCGAGATAAACAAAATTTACCAACCGACAAGAGGGAAATCTCAAGAAACCATCAGTTCCAATACAAGTAGCCTAGAGAGTGTGAAAAACACAAAAACAACCGATCACGTTCAAGGTCATCAGGAGAGATGATTAATAAACTCGTGGAGAAATCTGAAAACTCACTTCAACAAACTGAAGTATGCTCTGAAGATGTTGCCCAGTAGGGCAATGAAAATTTCACAAATTATCTATCCAGCTCAGAGAATACAACCACATCAAAAGATACTAGAAATTAGACCTTGTACAACTTTTTGAAAGTAGCTAACTAAATCAACTAGTTTGTATTTTTCAGGAAAATGGTGTACGATGAAGATTTCCAGTCGTGTTCTATTCAAGTGCTTTCGAAGAACACTCTGTGCAGAACAATTAAGTAACTGTCTTCAGTTAGAATTGTTGTCTATTACTGTAAGTATCTTAGGCTTAGTTGCGTTTGCGCGAAAAGAGTATCTCATGAACAGGCCATCTTTATTAATTTTGTTAACATAGGCAGTACCCCTTCAGGCTGTCCTGTTAACTTCCTCTAGTCTGGTTAACATTGCACCTGTAAGTGAGTTGGGAATCTTTCATGCATCCGTAAGCCTACAATTTTTCTATAATTTACTTCCTTTTCATTGCATTATCATCCAACTGATTTTCTTGACTGACTGGTTTCATTTAATACAGAACTTTGCATAGACGTGCAACTGTTCGAATTGCCACTCTCCATGTAGCACACAAAGCAGGAGAATAGAGTAAACAGAGATTCATAAGAGAGATAATAAACAGAATTGTGAGGTAAAAAGAATAGTAATATGGAAGAACAATAGAGTTTCATTGGATATGACAAGTCACAAAGAGTGAGTGCGTAATTGAAAATGACTTTAAGCCATATCATCAACTGTCTCCAGCTATTGGTTCTTACTATCCCTCCTTATCTAGCACTTGACACCTAACCTCAATATTGCTCACCTTATTATACCACCTAACACGGGAGATAGAAGGCAGGGACCTACGATGAAAGACAGCTAGCCTTTTCATGTCTTCTACTTTCAATGGTCATGTTTTGAGGTGGATTTGCCTTAGTTTGCAGATTTACAATTCTATTTTTATGTATTGATCATTATTTAAATTATCTAATGACTTTCTTCTATTCCAAGTTCTTGTTTTGTTTTTATGTAGACTTTTGTTACCATGACATTAACAACCTTTATGGTTCTGTTAGTTGATGTTATCTCTCTCATGTGGCTAGAGTAGTCAAGAGCATAAAATCATACTTGAACTAATATTCAAACACGTATGTCAGTGTAGTTGAATACCACAGCAACACGCCTTATACCCTTTGTTGATAAAGTGAATAGAATTCAAATTTTTCTAACAATACAACTGGAATAATTTTTTGAAGTATAGCGTTGTAATTTATTGTGTTCACCGTGAAATACTGACTACCTTTCTTTGTCCTAGCATACATAAATTATACTGTGGAGTGAGAAATAAACTCAAAATGTAACATTTGTGTGCATCACTCATTCAGGGCTAAAATATTCGCCAATAAAAGACGTGATCTGGAGTTCGATTCCCAGTTGACTCACTTCTAAACTTCAATGAGTCATTATTAGTAGGCCCTATAAAAAGTGAAGATAGTAACCTCACCCGTGAAAATTTAATGCATCTATTATGGGTTTATTTTCCATTTCTAAGTTTTTACACTGCGAATCGAGGAATATCAACACTATTTAGCGAACTTTGATGGACCAGATGGTAGTGTTAATCTAAAGATGAGATGGAATTAACTTATTGTGTGTAGTTCTTCAACATTAAAGAGATTCAGCAGTAACATGATAATATTCGAGTGTAGTATTAGAGAGATATCATTAAGTCTGCTCTCTAATTTGATCTTTAGTCAACCTTTGAAGGATACTTTTCTAATGCGTAAACTTCCTTTTAATTCCTCACGGAGATTTAAGTATTAAGTTTATTTTGTTTGTTTTCTGAAGGAGAGTAATTCTTGCCGTAGATTTCCCCAGCAGTTGACAATTTTTAAGAATTTATTTTAATCCCATAGGGACTTATCACCGACTGACTGACTGACTGAGTCTTGACGTAGGATTTTTCACAGAAGTGCAGCAGTTCAAGTTGTCACACCGTGTAACATACAGAGGTAGAGAAAAGAAAAACATTTATAAGGAATATACTGAGAAGATATTTGGATTTTCTTTCATTTCATCATACCACTTAACACCGGAGATGGAAGGTAGACATTTGTGTTCCAAGACTGCTACCCTCTTCAAGTTTTCCGTCTTCAGTGAACATGTTTCAACCATAAAGAAGGACACAGCTAACTACTGCACACTGAACACTTCATTTGATCGATAACTGCATATGACGTCTACGCCTGAGATGGCACCACGCTAACATTTTGTATCTGTCCATTAGGAATGATGCAAATTCCCAAATAAGTGAAGTGGTCAATATGCTCTACCACTTCACTTTCTTTGGTGCAGGCTAGTCCTGAAGTACTATCTTAAATTTGACAGGGACGAATAGTGTATCAAAACATACCAGGATTTCTGTTCAAGGTGTTCAGAAGACTCTGCATTCTATTAGCATCTTCATCTAGAAGGACGACATTATCCGTATACTGTAAGTCGACGAGACTGTCTCCTAATAACAAGTCAATCTCCAATTCGCTACAGTACACAACTTGTCACCAATTCATTTAGTTAATTTAAAATATGAAATGATAGGAAAGATTTATAGCACATATGAATAATGTTTATGAAGTTGTGTTCTTTGAGCTGGATGGTTTAATTGTGAGGCCTTCTGTAGGATTAAATTTGCCTACAGATATTTTGTCCTCACTACCAGTACTGATGATACAGAGTCTAGGCCTCGCTATAGTTATAACTCAAGTGACTTAACGTAAACTTTATCTGTTTCTAAACATTAGAGGAATAAAATTACACAAAGATAATAATACAAAGGCAACTATCCTTCAAGGAAGGACAAAGACATACCGAACAGTATTAATGTATGGAACAAAATGGTTATACATACAAGAAAGTGAACACAATACTCATCCAAAGTCAACCACCAATGGTGATAATCAAGAGAGACAAGGTCAGTTCATACAGGCTGTTGGACTGTTATAAAGTCTGTTTGTCGTGATTATCTTTCAAGGCATCATTTTCAGAGCAAATCCCAACATGTAGTAACCTTTTAAAATTCTCTATGAGTTTATTAGCCATCAGTGTCACCATGAGAGAGACATGCAGAGATATTCCTACCAAATGGTCTACATCGAGGTAAAGCGATCGGTTGCATTGATAACACTTTACTCAATTACTAAGTTGTGTGAAGCCAGTTTGTAACAAAATCTTAACCCCGATACAAAATGGCTGTTTGCCTCACGCATGTCTTAAGTATTTTTGAAATGCAAAAGATATCTGACACCTATTGACGGGCGAATGTACTGCTCAACGGTCTTTATGCATGACTGCAATATATGCCCAGAAAACGCGAATGACTGACTATTCACACCGTATGCTTTTGTGTTGTTGCCATTCATTCCTTTCTTATTTTACTCCATTTCATAATACATTAGCTTGGATTCTCTTAACCATAGCGGTATCATATAGTGTGGCGTTTGCTACTGATAAGATTCATCAGTAGTATGTAAAGAGACGTTCATCAACAGAACAACATCAAGTAGTAGGGAGATAGATTTGACGATGTCAGAGAAAGCAAATGATTCAGCGTTGTGGAGATACATGGGAGACGTGAAAGGAACACAAAGAAACACAATATGAAGACCAGAAGTAGCACAACACGGGAGATCACCTGTGCAAATGGTGTTCCGTTGCAGATAAGGTGTACATAACTTCGTTATATATAGATGCCAAATTCCAAATGAACATTTTTTTACCAAGTCTTTCGTCTTCTACTGGTGCAATAATGATGCTGAATAGTTCTCATGAGTAATTCCAGTGGGAAGTCGTGACCAGTAGGGTGCAGCAGGTCGGGTGTGAGGACAAATACTCGCCGAAGACATTGGCTAGCGGTTCAGCTATATCGTGAATTGGCAGAAGTTAGAATTCATGGGCCATTGGATCGGGTCCCAGTAGCTTAATGGTGTGCGAGCTCGCCTTGTAACCAGAAGGTCCTGGGTTCGAACTCCAGTGGGTGCGTACTGATGAAGAGTCCCAAACTAGGCTGAGAAAACAGCTGTCCAGTACTCCCAGCAGGTTTTCCAATGGTTCTCTAACCAATGTCAGCTCATGATGAAATCCTGTAACCAAAACAGTGTGTTTACAGATTACTATTAATATTATTATGGAGGTATATTAGAATTATACAGAAATGAATTATAATTGCAAGTGATTGTACAAAACAACCTACCTACATCGATAAAAGATTTTCTATAGAGAGCAGATGAAGAATGGGTGGTCCAAGATTGATTAACGGTTGTGCAATTGACAATTTTCACTGGTGTTTCTATTCTCTATATTCCACTTATTAAAACTGAAGTATCTGCAACATAACTTTCATGTGCTTTTATAAGTATTAGTTACATATTATTATTATTATAATGACTCTCTTTTTAATAGCTAAATTAACTATTAATAAAAAAAATAATTATGTTTGTTTGTTGAATAAAGTACATTTCATGTGATAGTCTTATTTCTTAATTTAGAAAGTAGCAAACTTTATCAGATTCTGTGAATTATTTCAGTGATTGTATCTACTTTTACTGGTGTCTAAATTCAGGTTGATGTTGTGTGCGTGTGTGTGTATGTTTGTTTTTTTAACAGTAATGTGACAGTTTTTGCTTATTATCACAGTAACAACACAATAAGGCTAGAGAATGGATGATCTGTCTTGATTTTGCCTGATCTTGTCAACTGCAGTGCAATTTAAAATGATTTTAATTTTAGTTTAAATGAATTAATTATATTCATATGTCTCTTCACAACCATTCCAATTTTACTTTTGAGAAGTAAGAATAAACTACTTAATTTCGTCTCGTCTACGCGTATCTGTGGTGTATGTGCTACTGATAAGATTTACCAGTAGTATATAAAGTGATGTTCATCGGCATAAGAATATCAAATAGCAGGGAGATAGATTTGACGTCAAAGAGAGAAAATGATTCAGCATTGTGACAAAACATGGAAGACATGAAAAGAAGACAAAGAAAGACAATATGAAGGAACGGCAGAAGTATAACAACAGGGAAGGTTATCTTTGCAAATGGTGATTTGAAGATAAGGTGTATGCAATTGCCAGTAAGTAAATATTCCTTTACTAAGTCTCTTGTC
>OX235271.1:109621536-109693452 GCA_944472155.2 Trichobilharzia szidati
AAAATCAAGAAAGTCGTGCCGAAGACATCTATCGGAAGGCAGATGAACTTCTAAAAGAGAAATTTCCTGAGGATGCCCTAGTCATAGAAAAGTTCAGACAGGTCCGCGAAGCTCTAGAACGTCTGAAGGATCTGGTTAGAAAACGACAAGAAAAGCTCCTGGAAGCCTATGAGATACAGTGCTTCTTTAGAGACACAGATAAAGCTATATCGTGGGTGAATGAAAAGTCCATTCCTTTATCCATTGAGGACTGTGGTCGTGATCTTGCCTCAGTCCAAGCCTTACAAAGGAAGCACGAAGCATTAGAAAGGGATTTGACTGCCCCAGATGAAAAGATTGTTCAACTTGGAGATGATGCTAAGGCGCTTGCACAGAAGCATCCTGATTCGCAAAACACTATACAAGGCAAGTATGACGCCTTAATTACTGCATGGGATAAGCTGAAAAGTCAGGCTGTAGATAGGAGAGGTAAACTGGAAGAGTCATTCAAGATGCATCGCTTTTTGGCTGACTGGAGAGACGTGAGTATCTGGATGAATGACATGAAGACGTTAATATTGGCGGATGATTTGGCAAAGGATGTAGCTGGTGCTGAAGCCCAAGTAGAGCGACATAAGGAATACACCGCTGAGATAAATTCTCAAGCTGACAGTTTCGATACATGCATGCAAGAAGGTCAGGCATTACTAAGTGTTGGCCATCCCTGTAGTGGAGACATAGCTGCTAAACTTTCCACCCTTGAAAGAGAGAGAGCCTCCCTGATACAGATGTGTGAGGAAAGACGTGAACAGCTAGAACAGTATATGGGCCTTCAGTATTTTTACCGCGACGCTGAACAGTCGGAATCTTGGATTGGTAAGCAAGAGGCCCTCCTAGAAATAAAAGATGTGGGAGACTCACTCGATTCTGTGGAAGCACTTATAAGGAAACATGAAGACTTCGAAAAGTCACTTTTAGAACAAGAAGAAAAGATGCGACAACTTGATGAATTCGCTGCAAAATTAATCGAGTCAAACCACTATGCGGCTGCACAGGTTCATGAGATTCAGGAAGGTCTTCAAAGTAGACGAAATGCATTAAAGGAGAAAGCTCAGAACCGCCGTCAGCATCTTCAAGATTCCCATCGTTACCAAATGTTCGATAGAGATGCAGATGAAATGCAGTCATGGATATCAGGAAAACTTAGAAATGCACTTGATGAAAGTTACAAAGACTCCACGAATTTGCAAACAAAGATGCAGAAGCATCAGAGTTTTGAGGCAGAAATACAAGCGAACCAATCCCGCTTTGAAGGTATTAAAAAGACAGGTCATGATTTGTTAAATGCAAACCACTACAACTCGCCAGAAATAAAAGTAAAGATTGAACAGTTGGATGAAACTTGGTCTCATCTCGTAAATGCCATGGGAGACAAGAAGAAAAATTTAGATCAAGCAAGTAGGCAACAACAGTTCGCTCGCAACGTAGAAGATGTCGAGTTATGGTTGAGTGATGTTGAAGCTCAGATAGCCTCAGAGGATGTCGTTCGTGATCTAAACGGTGTGATGAACGCACAAAAGCGGCACAACTTGCTTGAATCTGATGTAGCTACTCATCGTGAACGTATAGATACATTCAAAGTCCAGGCTGACACGCTTGCTGCAGAAAGTCATTTCGACGCTCCTATTATCCAAGAAAAACAAAGACAGTTAGCCCAACGTTACCATGACCTGCAAATCCCTCTAAGTCAACGTCGTGAGAAGTTAAGAGATGCCCTTCCCTCGGACACATCTTTGCAGCTTGAATATGGTGACTATAGTGAGCTGATGAAGTTACTAGTCGATTGTTGTAAAGATTTTAAAGCACATTCGCTTAACCAAATCGAATCAGAAATGTGGCATCAGTATGCTGAAAGCTTCACTACTGGCTCAGTAGCCACTCACAAAGATGCCTTCAGGTTATGGGTTAGAGATAAGAACCCTGTTGCTGAAAAGTATATTGGGTTTATAGAGTCATACCGTGATCCCTTTGGTGTTCGTGCAAGGTTTGAATCATTTGTCACTGTTGTAAATAGATCAGTGTCTAAAAAATTCCAACGACTTGTGAATAATGCTGAAAGGTTGTTAACAAATTTACCATGGCCTTCTACATTTGAAAAAGTTAATTTCTTACAGCCAGACCTTACTAGTTTGGATGTAGTTACGTTTGAAACTTCTGGAATTCCTGTTGGAACTAATATTCCTAACTATGATGATGTACGACAAGTTGATGGATTTAAAAATGTTTCTTTGGATAATGTACTTAGTGTTCGTTTCAACGATCCTAAAACAGAATTTCTACGTAATGAAGACAAACAAATGTACGTGGAACATGCTGAAAGTTCCTTTGAATTACAAGTTGGACTTCATGAACTGATGGGATATGGTTCAGGTAAACTGTTTCGGCGTGATTGTTATGGAAAACGAAATTTCCACACGAAAACTACTGAATATGTCATAAATGGAGGTCCTATAAAAGGTTGGTGTGAACCAGGAGAAACGTATGACAGCAAGTTTCCAAACCTTCCATCTGCAATAGATAAGTGTCGAGCTGAGTGCGTTGGAATTTATTTATCTGATTTACCTCTTGTTCTGGAGCAGTTCGGTCTGAATACCAACTGTGCTCAAGGCAATGTCTCAGATGTAGTCTATATTAATTGGTTGTCAATGTCTCCTTCAGCTGTAACTTCCATGGAGATTTATTCTGCAGGAGAAAATGCTGATGACATTGGATCATGGTGTCAAGCACATTATTGTGCTCGTTATGCGATTCTGCAAGTTTTGATTGAAGCTGACGATTCTATGGGACGTACACATAAAGTAGTCGGTGAGGACGATGCATCTGATTTGTGTATTTCCTTAGTTCCAAAAAGGCCTTTAACTGCGGCTCGTTCAGCAATTGGTGAATTCTTAAGAAAATTACAATATTACAAAGGTAAAGCGAATGCTATGTATGGATATGCTTTCTCCCAACACTATAGTCAACTACTTCCAAAATATTTGACTGATTTGCTCTGGCATAAATGGCTACGTGGATATCTTCTGATGCTGCAAACAAGATCTAAGTGGTTGGATATAAAGCACAACCTACAACCTGATGATCTCGTCTTAGTTAACAGTGCTGACACACAGAGAGGTCTCTGGCGAAAGGCTATAGTTAAGCAGATGTACTATGACCAAGATGGCCACGTCAGGACACTGTGTTTGAAAACTTCAACTCAAGAAGTGGAACAAGATATAAGAAGCGTACGAAAGGTCAACGTGGTGGTCGTTCGCGGGGAGTGTTAATCGCGACAGATAGATAGACTGTATGATAAACAGCCAATCAATATTATGTGACCTTTCTTGTCGCGATTATTGGCCAATTTATTGTAACTCTCACCACGTGATGACCTTGAATGTTCTTTTTTGTCTGTCACTTTACTTGTATATACATGTAATTAATTGACTGTTCATTTTGTCCGTACCTTCAATACTGTTCGGTACGTTTTTGTCCTATTTTTGTAATGACAATGGATTTGTACATTTTTCTTGGTGTAACTGTATGGTTTATTTTATGTTTTAGAAACAGATAAGGTTAAAGTCAAGTTATTCTGTTTTAACTATTGCTAAGCCCAGACTCTGTGTCGTCAGTATTGAGGGAGGACTAAATCTGTAGGATAAAAATAATCCTACAGATGTATTGGTCAACCAAGTAAAAGTCAATATATTAACCAACAATAGTAAGTATTCAAATAACACAGTGATAGAAATTGTCAATCTTCACATCCGCCGCATGTCGAATGTCTCCTTGAGTATTTATAATGATGTCTCGGTCTCAGTAACTAAGACACCTGGAATTTCTTCTCGACTAAAAATCTTCCTCAATGCTCTGTGAGTTAATTTCGCGTTAGGACTATCTGTAATTATAACTTCTGGCCGTCTAGAATAAGGATTCACAATAATTAAGGCATAGTATGAATTTAAGAATGGATCCACATGAATACACCGCCAAACCTCACAAGACGCAGGCTATGGTTTCCACGATGACTCCCCATGGGACATTTTATGCAAACAGCTGGAACAGCCCTTTGATCTTTTCCTAATGTCAGCATCAATTTCCGGCCACCAGCATGTTAGACTTGCTAATGATTTCATCGTATCAGCTCCCAGATGACCAGGATGGAGATCATCCGAAATCGCATATCTTGATGTCGGGGGAATAATAATTCTGTCATTCAGACATGGAAATCCTCCATGTAAAAGTCCGGAAATCTTGGCTTACACTGAATATTCCAGCCTCTTTTTGTTGCATTTATAATGCTTCCGTAATATTACTGAGTATCCTCTATAAGTCGAACTCTGTCCACAAGTAACGGCTGGACTGACAAACAATCAGTGTAATTAGCAGAATTTTAAAATGACGAATAGCGAGATAAGAAATCTGCATGAGGTATATCCTTAGGCAATCTGTGTTCAATAGTGTAATCATATTACTTAGATCTAAACTCCACCTTTGAACCATAGCAGCAGGCGATCTATTCAAGGATTTTTCTGGATTGTAAATGAATTTTAAAGCCCGATGATCAGTATCTATTTGTAACTTAGGATCAAAGAGACATTTGTGCAAGCGTCATATTGCCCATACAACTGCAAGAGCCTCTTTCTGCGTTTGTGAGTACTCTTGTTCACGCTGACTTAGACGTCTTGAAATACAAATAGCAAGTTGTCCATTTTGCTCAAGTGCTGCAGCTATACCCGTAGGAGAAGCATCCGCAGTGAGAACAGACTTATCTTTCGATGAAGAAGGTCTTAAGAAGGCTTGTTTCGCAAGATGACCTCATGCCTGAACACTCAATGATGTCCATACATCTGCGAGTCCTCGTGAGATAGCTGAAAGGTCTCCTGACACCCTTAAATTGAATTTGGCTGATTCATTTTGTTGGCCGGGTGAGGTTAAGTGAATGACCACACTCCGGTCTTGTATGTGTGTCTCCCATACTCAACATAGATCTATGGCCCGAGATGCGAGAGTTCTTTCTAGTGATGCCTGTTGTCGGATTTGGCAGAGTCCTGATATTGAATGCTCCCATATGAAGTTGGAGACGTGGTTTCACGAGGCTGTTTGGGGGTGTTTCCATGGCTCTCATCTTTGTTTGTGGTCACACAGTGAATTGAAGATGACTCACTAGCCTGGAGAATAGTACCCACTGTAGTAAGAAAGTGGGATGATGAGGGTGATGTGGATAAAGGAGAATGATGCTCAGGAAGACTTCGTGTGCCTTTGGAAGTGTGTGGGCGGTTATTACTTCCCGGCTGCCCACACTATGGAAGTTGACTGATTCTACGGGTAGCTGAAACAGAAAGAGAGTTAGTGTTGCGTGACCGCAGAGCCCAGGGGACAACTACTTGAGGCCGGTCACACATGACCTGTATGAACTGGTTTCTGAGATTGGTTCCGTACGGTTACGGAGCACCGCAGGGTAAGTTGGGGTGCACAACTTTTGGGGTCGACCTTTTCTATCCCCCTCTCTCCAGAGCAGAGAGACAGCATAGCTATCACGTTGGTCATCTGGGGGAAACTTGTTGTTGCAGTTACCCCTGTACCCCAGCGGTACGACTTCGCCATCAGACCTCCAGAATGGTGTAAAAAAATTACTGCACTATGCTGGTAACTGCTTTTAGTCTAATCGCTATCCTAACAACCTTCCTGGCATGGCAAGACCTGCAGGAACAATAGTCCCAGTGTAGCTAGTTGAGTCATTGCGATATGCAAGCCCGACAACCACGTCAGTGTAGCAGCTATTGGTCGAGTGCAGATACAGTCCTTTGACGTATTGCCACCACCTGCTCACTGGTGACCTAATTGGCTCTCGTGGGATTACGAATAACCAGAACCTCTAAAACAAATCTGTTCTGTCATCAAGTTATTATGGACTCTGTGTGATAAATCACGAGTCACCACGCATTAGAGGGCAAAGACTCAAGTTTACTCCCACTTATTTTGGCTTGAGGTTCGCTGCCCTTGGAACTCTCGCAGTCATGACCACTTCACCTTCGGTCGGCAGTTTTAAGCGCGGACTGAAAAGTCACCCAGTAGCACACAGAATGTGTTCACCAGGCCGTCACTTCTACTAAACTGAGACAACTACAGAACTGCATACCGCGCCATGCCAATGGGTTTCTAAGTAATCTCGTCCTTCGCACTAAAGATGACCTTGCCATATCGTTTTCGTGCCTACTTTGCCTATTCATTCGCTTGCATTTAGGCCATGATGTCTAGTTATGTATCTAATCGCTCGCCTGTTTTTCTGCCTAAATTTGCATGCTTGCCATTAATTATTTTGCTTTTATTATCTTGCTTGTCTCCCATACAGATGACTACCAGCTGAAAGGACTAATCCTGGTTACAGCAGCCCAACGGCTTTCACACGCTTCAAACTTCAGGTCAAATGTAATCAGCCTCCATGACAACTCCCCTTGTGTCAGTTAAAGCTGCGGAGGGCGAGAAGCATAACAAACCACGCAGGAACATATGGGAAACTTGAGACCGTTACTTCACTGTCAAGAAGAAGACCCAGACGAATTATCTTGACTTTTACCGGCTAGTAGGAAAGATATTGAATGCTGGAATAAACTAGATGACACAACGTGTTCAACAAAGTCAGATTCCACCATCCTAATCCATCTACACTTCAGTACAATGGATTTATCCGTCTCGATGTATTGGAAGATTATACTCTTTTATACTGAATGGGAAGTTGAAGTGAAAACTATTCAACTAGCACATTGTCAACATATAAGCCAGGGGAAGAAAGATTTTTTTGAGGGTGGATGAAATTCATAGAAATTCAATCGTTCATCCAAGAACAGTTAAACCTACAGAAACTCGGTAACTGGTGTTTTATCCAAGGATTACGGCGGAAACCGCGTAGTTGGTGATACACGAAGGACAGCTTGTGGAAACAGTGTACCAAAAGGCCAGAGAAGAACTGGCCTGATTTATCTATCAGGGACGCTTCTTATGGATTGGGATGACTAGGAGTAGGTGTTAGGGATCTCTGCGTAATACTCCATTTATCACTTCTTATCAACTGGTACTGCTATCAAGTCTACTGTGTGTGCGGAATCAGGCAAAAACTTTATGCTTTCGTGCAGTCAAATCCATTATAAGCAGACAGGATCGTGGGGAATCATACTTTAAGCACTGGCAAAGAACTGGGTGGAACGCTGTGACAGCATGGCTGCTCCTACATAGAGGGATTTCGATTCAAACGTCTTCGAATGGTAAGTGGTCACTAGTCATGAATTGATGAAGTTTGTTGACACTTCACCGGGGCTTAACCCAGTACCACCGTCCATTTCCCAATCAACTCGGCCCTTTCGGATGAGTACTGGCAGTTTCTACCGAGAATCCCTTGAGCAAACCTCAGGTGAAGAGATGGAGCATTCAACTTTCCTGTCGTTATTATTTCATCACAGACACGGTGCCGTGGGCAGTACGCTTAATACGCACTATCCGATGGAACAGTTCCCAAGGCTTCGTCAGAACGAGGCGGTGGAGATATGTGTCGGGACCTAAGGCATGGGTTATTTTGCATAATTTCACAATATGGATTAGGCACTCTTTCATCACATTGACAGTGTACACATGCATCGCACAGGTTGCGTTCAAAGGCTGAGTGGCCTTCACTAGCAGCAGAACTGTAGACCTGGCACTGTGATGATGTCTCCTTTGTTTTCTTTCGACATTATTAAGCGAGACAGATGGACCACTTATGTTGAGAGGCGTTGACTCCTATTCAACTGAATCAATTCCTGTGGTTTTGGTACAAGAGTATGAAGATATAGACACAAAAACAGAGTGCAGATTGTGTGTCCGGAGTTTGGGACAGGTACGTCTGATGACCACAACCAGTCTCCCAAGCGAAAAACCTAGCAGACATACAGTATGTAGGTTTAGAGCAGAGCATTGATCTACTGTAAATCAGGAGCATCCAACTCCCACCAGAAGGCGAGTCGAATAAAGTTCACTGGGTGAATACTAGCTAATTAGTCAGATATTGAACAAGCAACTATCCTCCAAAACCTTGTTTGTCTCGGCCAACAATCTGGCTAGTTAATTACACGCGTAGAGTTCGATGTTGGCGTGGTTCATCTCTGGGCAGCCTGTTTACGTCCATAGTTCATTTGATCAGCTGATGTCTACTGGCTTTATTAATTGAAAAACCTCAAAATTAGGTAATTTTTCGTTGTTTCACACACTTTTCTGCTTGTATTGCAGCTAAAAGTCTATGAAATGAAGCGTTTTCAGAATAAACAGCAAATGATGGTGTCCTCATCCGGCCGTAATTTACGGCCAGCTTACAAATTGTTGAAATACGTGCTTTTCCGTTCAGAAAATGTCGAATTACTTGAAGAGACATGTTACACCGACTTTAAATGAAGTTTTTGCAGTTAAAAGAATGATACATGGACTTGATGAGGTGGGATGGTTGGTTTTGCTAATTATTTCATTTACTTTGTTGTGTACTACTTTTGCTAATGCTGTCAAAGCTCCTCCACATGTATTTCATTAGGGGAAATCTACAGAAATACTTAGAAATTATATACGCAGAGTATTTACCTATTTTATGATATAGGCTTGATGTTTACAGGCAGATGGAATATAGAATTCGTCTTCTTCAAAAATGTCGACTGACGTAATCATATACGATTTAACTAATTGTTTCGTCACTTTAAACATGTTAAGTAATTAATGATTGCATTTACAGTGGTAACAATGTCTACATCTTTGGAATTCTTATGTTCTTTTTCAGATAATATATACTGTTGGGAGTTTCGTGGATTTGGGTGATAAAGAAAAAGATATCTGCAGTGTTGTTGATTTTGTATTACATGTTTATTCATTAATAATTGTATTCCTCGTTATTCGTTTGTATGTATTACTTGATAAGACTGATTTCTAGCCTTCGCGTAAGTTGTCAGGTACGGAGTATACGACGTGATCTTAGAAATGCTGAGTAAAATTAGATATTCGGAGAGACTTACTGATAAAAAGACTATGTCGTACCTTGATGAATTTACTGCGTCCACTTGCAAAAGAAAACATTGAGATTATAAGCACTTAGAGTTATATATCGTCTAAATAGGAACCTATTAACGGACTTCGGATTCATAGTCACAAGGTGAAAAGTAAATCTACGTTAGATAGTATGCTTGCGATTTCTACTTATCGTAATAAACCAAGATGGGAATAATGTACCTATACTGTTCGATATGTGTAACTAAGTGCAACTACGGTTATTGTAATAATAGGAAAAGAATGCCTAAGTTTCACTGAAACGGAAGCTAGTACGTTATAAATCTATTCGTTTAACCGTTTCAACAACATTTTCCGTAAGTTATGATCAACAAGAGTTGTTATATGAAAATTTATTTACAGTTATCTTTAAAAATATTTACACAGATCAGTCCGAGCATGACAATGTAGTTGCCTGGTCAGCCTCCTGTGCGCCAGCTTCATTTAGATAATTGTATACGTGAAAAAGCACACTCCTACATATCCTAGGATGTGTCTGCTGAAGGTTTCTGATTTGATATATTATTCCTTGTATAAGCATCTCCACGTTCAAGTTCATCGATGGTGTCGGTTTTGATTGGATGACAGTGTGATTGGAACCTCGTAACCACCCAGTACTATGTCTAAATACATCTTTTACAAATTAACTTGAGGCCTATATGAACTTACCCAGATGCGTATATATATGACATTTGGTATGAACTAGATGACGGCATGGCGAAAGCATATTTCTGTTTTGAAAACATGTGCAGCTGCAGTCATGTTTGTCCACAACGAAGTATCTGTCACCTTTTTCGAATACCACGAATGCTTCTGTGCAATCCGTGACTTTCATTTCGGGATGCCTCTTGATGCTTTTGTAAAGTGAATAGGTGGTATAGCTTGTTAGATGCCTTAGAATGTTGGAAAGGCCTTCGTACACCTAACAAATTTCAGGTTACAACTATAGGACCTACATCCAAATTAACGAAGTAATGCAGGTTGCGATTTCCTTCACCAGCCTCTCTTCTAGATGACTCAATAGAACACTTCGAAATCTCACGAATGCTCAGTTCCAACGGGAAGCACTTGCTCAGATGTGTCTTCAGATGCTTATGGCAGCACCCGACTTTGTTATTGGTTTTGCTGTCGAGAGTGACAACGTCTCTCAGATGACAGGCTGCCCACATATTACGGCAATTCCATCAGTTGCTATTTATGTACGACATAGCTGCAACCTCATTATCATCACCAAGTCATTAAACCTAATGAAGTCTTAACACAATAATGTAATTACCTGTCGTTATTGGTAGTGTACACTATCTCTTTAAATATCCTTTCACATTGAGGATCACAGAACTTAAGGACGTTGGGTCGTTAGTAACGCCGCTTACTGTGTTATTGAAGGCCCGGATGACATGAAATGCACGTAATATAATAGAACAGGCAGGGAACTCATTACGAATGGCACGTTGCTCTGCAGCACTGTTGTCAATTACAAACGTGACCGTCTGTGATGTATCACCCATGATATTCTTAAAGGACTGTAATACTGCTTCAACGTCAACAAGTCTTTCACGATGAGTTATACTGTGTATGACTGGACAACTTCTGTTCAGACCATCTGCAACGACCAGTTGATATAGACGATAACTGCAAGTGATTGGTTTTACATTGAAATATTACCCTTCCTTATTCGTATTGTAGGTTGAATCCATACCCACAACCTCTGGAAATTTCTTATACAAACTTATCATCTCCCTGGTTGCAAAACTAAACTTCTCCACACGTCGTCGACTGTCCATCACACACCATACCGAACCTGTGTCACGAATTTCACGGATTATTGTGTCAATATCTCACGTTCCTATACAGACTGTCAACGCAGTATGATAACTCACTAGGGTAGACTAGTTCCCGGAAATTCCGACAATCATCGTAAGTCATCAGCTTTCCAAACTCAACATCAACCATATTTATGAGTTGTGCAGCGGGGGCGTTTCATTCCAGAAGAGGCATTAAATTCGATTTTTCTTCAACACCGAGTCTCCGAACTTCTGGTTCAACAGACAACAACAGTTCTCTTGACAGTGCATGGTTGTGTCTAGTATTGATAGGTTTGACTACTTTATAGTGTCCGAATTCCAGCTTGAATCTGAAAGTGGATGGACAGTCTATGTACTTAGATCTTAAATATGAAGCTTAAGTACTTCACAGTACTCACTGTGCTATTCTTAGGTGCCTGATTTGTGATCGTCGACATCGACCAATATGACAAGAAAATGCAACATATAAGTACTTATAATCTGGATCAACCTCGTTATTTTCATCACGACGAAACAGGCAGTCGCGTGTTTTATACAAGCTGCCAGTTCGCTACAATTATAAACAATAAGTCATTAGTACAACTTGCACAAACCCATCACCTCTTGAAAACGACGTATGCATTCTTCACAATCCTTCCAAGTCCTTAGACTTTGGTAGCGAACTAATTAAGTGAATTCAGTGGACAAATTCACTGAAACTACATTAATTACCTCTACCATGACTATATGCATTACCAGTGTTCTAAAGAACAATTGAAATCACCTTAAAAAGTAGAAACAGAACAAAACAGCCAATGATGTTTGGAAATACCGCTACTGCTACTTGTAGGGTGATATCAAACAGAACAATCACAAGCGAGTAAATCATTTGTTTATCTCACTCGCGGTCACTCAAAATTACGGCCATCGACAGGCCGCCACGAGAAGACGAGTCGAATAAAGTTCACTGGGTGAATACTAGCTAATTAGTCAGATTCAGATTATAAGGATAGAAGGCTCTCGTTGCCCATGTTAATCCTTGAGATATATATCTCTGCAGAGATCCAGTTTCTCTATGAAGACGTTCATCGATTGACCTGTTACTAATGAATCAGGTAAGGAGTTCCAGTCGTTGACCACTCTGTGAGAGAACCTAAACTCCAAACGTATTTAATTCGACCTCGGTTTGTGCACCTTCTTCTGGTGACCCCGTAAATGTATCCTAGAGGGAGAGAAAAGGTTTGAAAGGTCAATCCCTAAACCACCCTTTAATATACGCTAAGCCAAAGTTAAGTCGCCTCTGCTCATTCGGTATGATAATGGGAAGAGATTTAAATGCTCCATCCGCATGTAATAAGGAAGGTGTGAGATACCGCCAACTAAATTCGTTCCTACTCCCTGTACTCTTTCCAGGGCATGTGCCTCCTTTTTGAAACATGGACTCGCCGCTTGTATGCAGTACTCTAGATGAGGCCTCACATATGTTGCATATAGTACTTAGAACATGCCCTCGTCTAATCGTTTGAAAGCCCTTCGAAGTGCCCATAGCATTCGAAAAGCCTTGGCTGCGGCTCGATTACAATTAGCCGTTGTTTTTAAGTTATGGATAACAAAAATTCCTAAGTCCTTTTGTTCCATAACATCTGGCAGTTCTGTGTCCCCCATGGAGTACGACGTGTAAGACATCTGACCTAGGTGCACTACCGCACTTTTCTTGCAATTAATTTCTAGTCCATTTGGCTACTTTGTCTAGATCGTTTTGTAGTACCGACCTATCATGGCTACTATTTACGGTTTTCCATATCCTCATATCGTCCGCAAATAGTAAGGAAGATGAGGTAAGAATTTTTGGCACTACATTTACGTATAATAGGAATAGCAGGGGGCCAAGTACAGTTTCCTGAGGTACTCCGCTTAGTACTGCTTTCCACACTGACAGCACAACATCCACCCTTAGCTTATGCCTCCTATCCATTGGGTAGTCGCTAAACAACTCACATAGACGTTGGTTTAATCCAAAACGTTTAAGTTTACTAAGAAGACCTAAATAGGATACCTTATCGAATGCTTTACTAAGATCGGTAAATACAACGTCCAGTAGATGGATTTTATCCCTGGCCTTGACCCAATCTTCCCTAGCTAACAGTAAGTTTGTCAGGCAGGATCGTCCTGGTCGTAATCCATGATGTTCCACTGCCAGTAAGCCATTTTTTTCCGTATGAGCTAAGAGCTGATCCCTTATGAGTTTTCCTAACATCTTTGCTATAATGCAGGTCAGACTTACAGGTCAGTAGTTAGATACTAACTGCCTGTTCCCCTCTTTGAAAGTGGGGCTTATAAAAGCGAGAAAACAGCACAAAAGTATTTGGAGAGCTTCTTAGCCTTTGTTTCGTCTGACTCAGCAGCCTATTCTGTGTTACTAATGAGGGACGGTATACCACTGCTAGTTTTAGTTCTGCGAGTACAGTCATTTTGGATAATGCACACAACCCAGTACTAACTGCCTCTTATACTCTACACAACTTTTGTCAATCTCATACTTACAAAGTTTCGTACTTTGTGGTACTCCATCCGAAACTCATCCCTCCCAGTCACAGGAAGCCGGTGAGATATTGAACAAACAATTATCCTCCAAAACTTGTTTATCTCGGCCAACAATCTGGCTAGCGTATTTAAGCGCTTAGAGTTTGATGCTGGCGTGGTTCGTCTGTGGGCATCAGGTTGGTGGCACATAGTAGACTACGTTTTTTCAATGATGAATGCTCTGCAAAGACTAAGTGTTGTCTTCAGTGATATTTCACAGCGCGGTTAGAACCCACCGTGTGAAGACACACTGTGATTTTGAGCAGATGTCTGAGTGATGTGTACACTAAATATCTGTTTTTGTTTTCTTGACAGATTGAGCTGCGTGAAGTGTCTGAGATCACGATTTCACAGGCTGGTGAAGAGCAACTCGTTTAATGGGTTACAATGATGATAATTCCAGGGTGGAATAAATTGTGTAACCCTAGTTACTGGGGGAAGTATGGCTTCCCACTTCACCTTTCTCCATGAAAAAGTAGGACTGGAGACGACAGTCATGGAGCGAACCGCACAGGAAAATGTGGAGTTCTGCAAAGGTGTCTGTGTTAAACTAATGAAGGACTTAGCCTCGGACTCATTATTATGAATTATGGTAAGTTTTGCATTCAATGTATGATGTTATTTTTTTTAAATCTGTCAATCCTATGACTATGTGATTTAACCGTTATCTGATGTTGTAAGTGACAAGTGTATTTTCCTTTTCACAGGCACTATATCCCATCGAATGATTGTAACATGAAGCCTATTTGGGTATTCTAACAATGATTTTAGTTACCAAATCGATTTGTTGGTTCAGATATGGAGATTTGGCTGTCTCGGTTGACAGCTGGAGTGAGTGAACGTATGACACTTGCTTCTGCTTCTACGCCACATGAAGTTTCACACTGAAAGACTCACCTCAAACGTATATTGGCCGGAACTGTATCCAGTTGTCGCTTTAAAGAGTAAGTCTACCTGTCATTTGTATATGCATGATGCTACAATCCAACATTGAATTGTGAAATGCAAGTGAAGGCTGAGCACTGTATGACTGCATGATTCTTTTCTTTCTTCCAGGTACTTGAATTCATATGCTTGTTGTAAGCACGGCGTTTGATGTCAATTTCACCCAACCAGGTAGGTCTTGTGATGAATATCATTGTCCGTAAAAGTGTCGGTCAAATTGGCTGATTTAATGAGTCTGAACTATCCGTTAGCTGCAACTTCATGCTTCGTTTTCTTTCGTTTCAGGTGGTGATTATCTGTGGCCGGTTGCTGAGAAGCTCTTGCATGGTTATAAATAACAATAATAAATTTCATCGCTAATGATCGGTTGTTGTGTTATGCATTTGATTTAGATGACCAGTTATTGTTAGAGGTTGGCGTAATTTTGTAGTGTTGGTGTACATAGGGTGACTATTTGTGTGCATAGGAAAAAGGATACTTAGTTCCCATAGACATTATTCTCACTATTGGTTGGTACTCTTGTGCGATGAGGGAGTGTACTGGGAGGATTTACGAGTCATGCAGTGCTCAGTGAGTAGGCTGGCAGTTAGAGATAGATGAGTCATTCGGCTGGATGAGTATTAGAGCGCGTGTTCCTGTTCCTGAAAAGTCGAGTCAGATTCGTGAAGCCTTCGGGTAATCTGTTCACAGTCGCGACTGAATCAGTTGGGATGTCTTGATAAGGATTCTCTGAACGTACTTCGTATTTTGGCAGACATAAGGAAAGAAAACCCATGTTGGTGATGGACTTTGAGAGACGACCTGTCTGTTTTTTCTTGGTTGAAGTAGTTGCTGCAGACATGTACTGAATAGTGCGTCTCTGAAGGTGCTCTAGGCTTTCCAGTCATTTACTGTCTTAAAATTAACTGTGATGTGTTCGTGAAGTATGTGGGAAGTCTGCACAGAGGTCAATAAGAAGCGTTGATGGGTGAGGAAGATTCAGAGTCACTAGATTACAAATAGGTACGTAACTTGATTTTCTTAGGCGCGCGGACCTGAGGCTGACCAGCGCAACAGTCTATGAAATGATATCCTCAATAAGACCTGATCAGCGTGTTGGTAATTTCCATGTTACATCAAGAGTGACTTCTCTGTCGACACGACCTGAAGTCATTTTTGTCTATCTACGAAAGTCTGTCTAGTGTTCACTTATCTACGCTATATGCCTGTTGTTATACCTTCTTGGCTCACTCACTACCATGATTAGAGGTGTTTTGGTCTTCGTTTGATTTGATCTATTGCCCATCGGACGTATGTGGTCTGGAGAATAGTTATCCATGGAGGACACTTCACTGGAGACGGATATGCGTACGATTTTCGTTGTTGAGATTCGCTTTTCCAAGTGTATTTGTAGTCATGCTTGTCACTGTTATGTCGCTAATCGGTATTGAGTCTCCTTTGAAATAAGTGGTTAATACTTAAGTTCGTAACGACCAGACACTTCGATTATGATATACATTACGATGCTATAATAGATCTGGACATGCTGATACGGTATTGATGTGAATGCCTTTTCATTTTCACATAATTAAGTGCCATAATAATGGTTATTACCTGGGTGGAAGTGGCAGCGAAGACATTAAACTCACCGAGGATCCTAGTAATCATCTTCCTTACAGGTATATATATATATATATATTTATACATCGATGCATGGATGAAGCACTGAGTTTGGGCTATGCAACTAACTCCATAGGAGCAGTTGAACTCGCAGTTGCACATTGACGAGACTATCATTGGTAATTTCTCCTTGGCTCACTGTGCGATTACTGTCTTAGTTGAGAATCTAATTAGCAATTTAGCTACAAGGTATTTTCTCACAATCGATTTGTTAGGTGGACATTTTAGAATGTGTGCGGTAATCGCCCTTTGTAATTTAACTTGGTGTCTATGGTGTGCGTCACTACCACATCTCTAGGTATCGATGTGTCGTTTTTGGAAAGTTTGTCGCATATCCGTTTCCTCGTAGTGTAGGCTTCAATTTACACATATCTTCATCAATGCCTTCGTCTGAACATGTACGTCTTAATCGATAACCAAGGGACTCAACTGAAGGACGTATGAAAATTGACGTAGTGATCCGACCAGCTAATCTTTCTAGATAGGTTTCTTTTCAAATATTCATCCATTGTCTTGGTAAAGAGAACATCTAGGAGGCTGAGCTCTCTCCATCTCAGAGAACACAACCACATCAAAAAACATTTTTAATTAAAACAGGTCCTATCATGAGCATAGTTTAATATATATTAGCATCATCCTCCGAAAATTTATCTCCTACTCTTTGCCTCTCTCACCAGCCGTCATTATCTACACTGGTGATTCAATAAGAAACGCATATATGCACATGAACTAGTGTGTGTATTCCTGTCATCACTGTGACTAACAATGACGGTAGGACTGAAATGATAATTCATATAGGAATGGAGATTTAGGTGTTGGTGTTTTTTTATTAACGACAAAATCAATTGCATGCAATTCCTTCTCATTTAATTAGTGTGTACAGACGACCAATCAACTAATGAATTAATCATTTGAGTAGTTAATTTCGATAAAAAATTAATTAGTTATCGAAATAATTAACTTATTAATAAACAAGTTGGAGATCCAATCAATGTAAAGTTTTCTCTTTGTTGTTTTCAAACAGAGAGAAAAATTCAATTTATTATTGTCGTTTCTTAATCTTAATTGATGTATAATCTTTATAAGTTTCCAGACCGTAGATGTTACAAATTTCCTGAATAATTTGAGCGCGTAGTTAGATTGAACCATTATAAATTATTTAAAGTAATCCTAGCGTGTTTAAGAAAAAAATTAAAACAAGATTTTTCTGAACGTTTCGCTTTGCAAGCCACAGCTTCTTCAGCAGAATTATTTGGGTTTTATTAACCATCAAAATATATAGTCAAAAAATGTTTTACGTAAACTTAAGTCAGTTTATTTGAAGGTCACTTGTCTATAGGTATTTGTAACAAGAGAAATATGCGAGCAGTCGTCATATATTTCTAATCACTAATGTCAAATTGTCACTGTGTATATTTGTCTGTATGAATGTGTTATTTGTCATATAGAAAAGGCGTCAATTCACATGTGATAAACGTGATAATACTTTTTAAAAAGGTCGTGGAGGTTCGTTCATAGAGGTTTCTTTTTCATCTGTCTTGCTTCATTAGAATCTGCCATATAGGTGATATGTCTATTCCTTCTGTTCTATTTACTGCATTCGATGTGATTAAAATGTGCAAGGCTTCAGAGGTCAACCTTTCTTTATATGAATGAAATCCTCTTCCGAGAATTTCGACACTGTCGAAATCAATCGTATGTTCGCTGTCTATTGCATGCATTGCTACAGCCGATCTTTTCTCTAGGCTTTTTAATTCTACTTCATTTCTAGGTGGACGTTTCGTGCATAGTCTGTTTAGATTCACTCTGATCTTCACCTGTCTACTGCTCTCCCCTATATAGCAAGCTTCACATTCTGAACACTTTATCCTATAGACAAAATTACTTTGTGACATTTTGGGAAGCTTATCTTTGACATTCACCAAAGCCTTCCCTAGAGAATTATAGGGCTTGAAATAGACTTTAATATTATATGAAGCAAATAGTCTTTGAAGTCGTTCAGCTGTGTCCTTTCGATATGGAATGGCTATTGTCCATAGCGAATATTTTTCAATTTTCCGTTTTCCCTTCTGCTCCTTTTTATTGATAATATTACTTAGTAGCTTTTCCGGACAACCATTTCCAGTCAAAATTTGTTTTATATTGGATATCTCGTTCTCCATATCGTCACGATCTGTTATAATGTTTCTAGCTCTGTTAACGAGATTTAAAGCTACTGAAACTTTCATTCCTATTGACGCTAATTTATGTAAAACATTCTGACTATATATTTTGTTGATTAGTTGATTAATTGATCTGAAAGCATCTTTGGTGCACATCTGAACTTATTTAAAGAAGTTACAAGTTCGACCATGGATCGATATCAGTTAGTGGACCAAATAATAATAACAATAATTTATATTTCGTATAAACGGGTAAGTTTACAAGAAATGCATGCCATTTTTACAGGCACGATCAGTTATGTTATAAATTACAATGCTGAAGTATCATAAATTAATACTTTTTCAAAAGTTTGAATTGTTCAATTATTGTACAAGCAATCAGAACAGGTTTGTATAAATGTTAAATTGTAAACCCTTCAGTAAGGTCGCCGTCAAAGTTTAGCGACAACCCAAACTTTGTTCCGTTTACTGCTGATAGTTACGGTCAACCAGTGAACAGCCTATATTTGGGTAAGTGCTACGCCCCCCCCATAATTAAAAGCTATTTCAGGAAGAGGAGGACCTCCTGGGCAGCTGCAAAATGGTACAAAATGCAATTATGGATAATACATCACTGGAAGTACATTTACAAGATATTTACAAGAAGGAGCTGTAGAGTACTTGAAACGATAGTACACATTTGCAATGTTCAGTATGCTAACCATATTGGCTTTACCATGGAAAACTATTATGTTTTCGATGAAAATATAGTTATTCTCAAACATGGGTGTTGTTGTTATGTTTTTTTCTTTATCAAAGCAACCAGAATTTAAGCGAGCGAAGAATGTGAATGAAAAGAGTAGATTTTAGCCTTATTAAAGGCCTAGGAAGTTGAGATAAAATAGAGTGTAATAGTAATTGGATAAAAGGATTGTCGTGAAGTAGATAAGTGACGTTTCAGAGAAAAGTGGCTTGAAAGATTAGAACCTGTAGGATGTCCGGCAAATTTGTGTATGGCCATTGGGATAGCATCTTGGGAAGAAGCTGAGCAGGCTTGTAGATGTTAGAAGCAAAAGCATTTTTTTATAATTTAGGTCTGTGCAGTCATTATTGTTTTTTTGAGGTGATCTTTTTCTATATTGAGGATCTAAACTCATGTTTAATTCTCGAGCTGTTAGAAAATGCATGCTGTTGTCCTACAGATCGGAGCGATTCACATTTGTGACCACTACGATATCTGCTGATCAACATGCATCACCCTCCCTCCTGTTTTCATATTAATCTCTGAGACACTTCGCAATGACCGTAGTTATAGTATTGCATTACTTTGACCCCGTCTCAATCGTACAGTATGCTGCACATTAACAGCTTTCACGACAAGTGCTTCCCATCAGGTCACCGGACACATCAATACCTGAGAACATTCTCAGCAGTATTATCTTCATACATAAGTACAAGTGAGTTACTGGAAAAGACTAGGAAATTAAGTTTCCCTTAAGAACTATGAAGTATAAAAATAGCTAGCATTACAGCAACTAAGTTATATTCTATTTAGCAGAGTGATATGAGTAGTGGGACAATTAGTGTTAAAGTTATGCAAAGTGATCCTGAGAAAAACAACTGGTTACCAGAACTTGTTATCAAAAGAATGGATACTGAACAAAGAATACTCTTTTCAATAACTTCATCATCAGGCTCTACAGTTATATATACATTATAGTGAGTGCTAAATTTTCATGACCGATTCTTATATGGTGTACGTTAGACATTGCAAAGTAGCTCATCAACTTATATTGTGGAAAAAATACTGATAGTTTTGAAATTATGAATTTTAAAGAATTATATGAAAATGGGTAACTATTGACTGCAGGTAGTCATTTCAACACAAAATAGTACAGTGTATTACACTAATTATATAAGTATGTATGTAAATACCAAAAGGTATGATTGCTAATATAATTGTTTCTGGAAATAATTATGTTGACCCAACTTTTTGAAGACTATAGGGAAGGGAAAACCAATGGGTTGACTGAACGGTTGCTGCACAGATAGTAGTTAAAACGTTTTAAAAAGTAAAAGGTATAGGAGTTTTGAGTACTAGAGCAAATTAAGTCGTGACCTACTGAGTAGAGTGAAATGAATAGTGGTACGATTAGTAGTAAGGTAGGTTGAATGAACTTGAGGAAAATAGTTGGTTGGCTGGGCTTATTATTATTTTCATGACCACTCTTTATATGGCATGCTTTAGACATTACAGAGTACCAGTTTACTTATATTATGGAAAAACTATTACGAACCACTTTAGGATTATACGTCTAGGATAGTTATAGTTAGTCTTATGGCTGTGTAAACCTGTTTGATGAAATATTGATAGGATTTCCAATAAGCTGAGTAACCAAACCTTAGGTCAAGCGCTGTGGGAAAAATTGGCCGAGTTTTGTCACGTTTTAGATGCGGTACGATGGTTGAATTTCCTCAAATTGGTGGTACTGCACTGGGATCTGTAGTACTACATTTAGTTGAATAGCCTATATGGGTAAAGTATGGATGAGTAGAGCGAAGCACTTTTGTTGACAGGATCTCACTAAGGAGGCGTTGGAATTCAGTAGGAGGTCGGCAACTACGCACAGCAAGTGGAAGTTCGTTCCATAATGCACTGTACTGTATTTTGAAGAAACTTGAACGCAATTTTGTCCCGTACCGAGTTATGGATAGAGTATATTCATGATTCCTAAGAGTATATATGGTTGAAGGTTAACGGATTACTGCTTTTGATGTAGCCGTGTAGAAGGCAGAGGAAGAAAGTTAGGTTGAGTTTCAGGCGTCTTGACCAAAGTGGCTGAAGTCCATATTTTTCGCACCTATCCGCGTAATTAAGTCCTTATTGTTTGTGTAATAGACGTCGTGTAGAGCTTCGCTGGATATCTTCAATACGAACCCTATCATACCCAAGCATAAAGCCGAAGATGATTGTGCAGTATTCAAGTACTGAACGAACCATGACTTCGAATAAGAGGACTTTAGCCTCAGTTGTGTACACTTTTCGGTGTAACAGGCCCTTGAGTCTTTGGCGTTTAGAAACAACTGATTTTGCGTACTGATTGAATGTTAAGTCTTGTGAGCAGGTAACGCCTAGGTCTTTTATGGAATTGAGGGTTAGGAGAAAAGTCACCTAGGTATAACCTGAAATTAGGGTGGGAGTTATTCAAGTATAAGATACCATATGGCCCTAGTACACTACCCGGAATCACTCCATTGAGTATAGGGGGTTTGGGCGACGAGTAATTATTTGAGAATATCACAACTTGGGAACGGTCTTCCAAGAAAGAACTGAGCCATGATAACAAGGGGTCTCGGAACCCGTACGACTTACGCTTAAGGATTAGTCTCTTGTGTAGGACTTTATCAAAGGCTTTTCTGAAATCGAAGAAGCAGATTATGATCGCGCCTAGCAGTAACATCATCAAAGTAGGCAGATGGAGCTTGACCAACTTTTCAAGAATCCGTGTTGTGCTGGAGTAAGGTGGAAGCATGAAGTAATACCTTGCCCTATGACTTTTTCCACAACCCTGGAAACTACTGACGTGATATTGATGGGTCGGTAGTTTTCACTATTAGAAGTTGATCCCAATTAATAATAATAATAATTGCTTTATTCCAGAAACAGTACTAGTGGTACAGTGTGGAATTTTCAGCACATATCTACAATATTTGCATCTAATTTTACAAACATTTAAAAGGAGTATTTAACAATAAATAAATCTAAACACACCAACAGCAAAAAAAAACAGGATAAACACAAAAATAATTATAAATGCGAAAAGATACCAAGAAGTAGAAAGGAAAATAAACATCATATAATAATAACTCAGTATTGGGTAGTGAAAGCTATGATATGATTATGCATGGTGACAGTAAAGCTATAGTCATACAAGAAGTTATGAAATGATATTTAAGAATGTTTATCGCCAAGATGATCAGTTAATTTGGTTGAAACAACACTAAACAATCATAAAATAACATTTCAGGGTTGTTGTTTTGTTTTTATTGTCAGGTCTAATGCAGTGTTTGTAGTGGAAGTGTGAGTAATCCTGAATAATACAAAAAATCTTAAGGTGGTGACTATGGCGTTCACAACCAATGATTGTCAGTTTAATATTGTTGAAAAGTATAGAAAATTAAAAAAAAACCCACAAAACTAATAATTACATGATGGTTAATGACAGGACAATTTTGTAATACTCATAGTGATAATATAGTCGGAACCAGTGGATACACAATAGAAGGAATATAGTAAAGTACAAAAAAGGAAGCCAATGTTAATAATTTAGGTAGCTAAGTATGTTTGAGAAGGAGTTCACTATAGAATACAAAATAAGAGAGAAATAAAAGAGCCTAAAATTATGTTGTTAATAACAAAGCAAGTCATAGGTTTCGCGCTTAACATTGTCTCTGTCACTTAGAACACGGGCCAAGTATGGTATCGTTGAGTTCCTGTACTTGGTTGTACGAGCATAGATTATTTTATACTGATTTCTGGTTTTACTTGATGAGATACAAGGCGAGAGTTGGGAATAGAGAGGGTGTTAGGGGTCGGAGAGTATGGTTTTAGACCATTTTTCGCATGTATTCAGATGCCTTTCAACTAATGTAGTGACGAGCTGACTGAGTTTTACACCACTAGTCCTACTGACTACCTTCAACATCCTTCTCAGGATGGTATAGTCCTTTTTCAGTAGACCAGGAAAGACTAACGGGGAGCAGTAAAGTAGAATAGGTAAGATACAAGAGTTGACAAATTGTGAAAGTAGAGGTTGGGTGATTCCAGATTGTCTAAGTTTATTGATGTAGTAGGTTAGACAGAACACTTTCTTAGAAATCGTTAGGATATGAGATGTCCAAGTAAGGTCGGAAGATAGAACTAGACCGAGGTATTTTGCATTAGACTTAGTTTCAATTTTAGTCCCCTCAGTGCAACAGTCTTCATGAGAACTTACTAGTGTTTGTAGATCTCGTTTATGCCTAAGGGAGAAGTCAATAGTCTGGCATTTTGAGGGATTCAGCATGAGACCATTTAGTTTGGACCATTCACTGATGTCCGACAGGAATCTATTTAATTTGAAACAGTCTGACTGAGACTTAATGGGAAACGATACAGACAGGTCATCTGCATATTTGACGAAGTTGATTTCATCTGAGAGAGGTAAATCATGTAAGAAGAAGGAAAAGAGAAACGGAGAAAGAACAGCACCCTGAGGAACTCCTAGGGGTTATAAACGACGATTAACTCTGAGGAGAAAAATTCCTGAATAATGATATTGATTAATAGTAATAAAAATACGAATTACATGCAGCCAGAGACAAGACCAAAGAGCTTGGCTACTATTGTCGGCACGTAGATGACATTTTCATCGTTTCTGTTGGAAACCTGTGGAGGGTACTTAATATCGAGCTCGGTAAGAGTACAAAATATCAGAATGCAAATGCAAGGCAATGAAAAAATATTGTTACATTATTTTATAAAAATACAGTTATGAAAGTTAGTGGTTAGTTGAACTGCAGTTACAGTCCACTGCTACAAATGATTAATATCACCAACAGATCTGTTCACTGCTGCAGGCGAGTCCACTGGTAGAAGTTGTCTGCCTGTTGTGGAATCTTCGGACGAGGTGTTCCTGCGTATTTCAAAGAATATAACGCGGGTAATAGGGGGAGCAAGATGGCAGCAGGAACTAGTGAGAAGGCGAAGTGATGGACAGCACAACTATATTTCCAGTCAAACGCAAAATTCTTCTATTGTTGACAAGGAAGTCGACTAAACAAAAATTACGTATAATAAGCCCATTTTCGACACAGGAAAAGCTGTACAGCTTCATTATTTAGGACCCCACTGATCAATAAACAAGAGCTTCTGAGTACTGTCAATAATATTTACCCAGCTGTTCATTCCTATTTTGAGGGAGAGCAAAATTACAGTATGTTCTTCCTAGATGTTCTCGTTACCAAGATAATGGATGAATACTTGAAGAGAAACATATCTAGAAAGATTAGCTGGTCGGGTCACTACGTCAATTTTCATACGTCCTTCAGTTGAATCCCTTGGTTATCGATTAAGACGTACATGTTCAGACGAATGCATTGCTGAATATGTGTAATTGAAGCCTACACTACGAGGAAACGGATATGCGGCAAACTTTCCAAAAAACGACATATCGATACCTAGAGATGTGGTAGTGATGCACACCATAGACACCAAGTTAAATTACAAAGGGCGATTACCGCAGACATTCTAAAATGTCGACCTAACAAATCGATTGTGAGAAAATACCTTGTAGCTAAATGGCTACTTAGATTCTCAACTAAGACAGTAATCGCACAGTGAGCCAAGGAAAAATTAACAATGATAGTCTCGTCAATGTGCATCTGCGAGTTCAACTGCTCCTATGGAGTTAGTTGCATAGCCCAAACTCAGTGCTTTATCCATGCATATATATACATACCTGTAAGCAAGATGATTACTAGGATCCCCGGTGAGTTTAATGTCTTCGCTGCCACTTCCACCCAGGTAATAATCATTATTATGGTATTTAATTATGTGAAAATGAATAGGCATTCACATCAATAGCGTATCAGCATGTCCAGATCTATTATAACCTCGTCATTTATATGATAATCGAAGTGTCTGGTCGTTACGAAATTAAATAATAACCACTTATTTCAAAGGAGACTCAAAACCGATTAGCGACTCAACAGTGACAAGCATGACTACAAATACACTTCGAAAAGCGAATCTCAACAACGAAAATCGTACGCATATCCGTCTCCAGTGAAGTGTCCTCCATGGATAACTATTCTCCAGACCACATACGTCCGATGGGCAATAGATCAAATCAAACGAAGACCAAAACACCTCTAATCATGGTAGTGAGTGAGCCAAGAAGGAATAACAACAGGTATAAAGCGTAGATAAGTGAAGACTAGACAGTCTTTCGTAGATAGACAAAAAGACTTCAGGTTGTGTCGACAGCGAAGTCACTCTTGATGGAACATAGAAATTACCATCACGCTGATCAGGTCTTATTGTGGATATCATTTCATAGACTGTTGCGCAGGACACACTAGTCAGCCTCAGGTCTGTGCGCCCCAGACTATCACGTTACGTTCCTATTTGTAATGTAGTGACTCTGAATCTTCATCACCCATCAACGCTTCTTGTTAACCTCTGTGCAGACTTCCCACATACTTCACGAACACAAGATCACAGTAAATGACCGTAGAGCCTAGAGCACCTTCAGAGATCTACGGCGACTACTTCAACCAAGAACAGACAGGTCGCCCATCACCAACTCAGGCCTTCCTTAGTTATGCCTGAGAAAACCCGAAGTACGTTCAGAGAATCCTTATCAAGACATCCCAACTGGTTCAGTCGCGACTGTGAACAGATCACCCGAAGTCTTCACGAATCTGACTCAACTACTCAGGAACAGGAACATAGTAGGAACACTGGCTCTGATACTTATCCACACGAATGACTCATTTATCCGTAACTGCCAGCCTACTCACTGAGCACTGCATGACTCATAAATCCTCCCAGTACACCCCCTCATCGCACAAGAGTACCAACCAAGTGAGAATAACGTCTACGGGAACTAAGCATCTTTTTTCCTATGCACATAAATAGTCACCCTATGTACACCAACACTGCAAAATCACGCCAACCTCTAACAATAACTGGTCATCTAAATCAAATGCATAACACAACAACCGATCATTAGCGATAAAATTTATTATTAATACATATCAGCATGCGAGAGCCCCTCAGCAACCGGTCACAGATAATCAACACAACCTGAAACGAAAAAAACGAAGCATGAAGTTGCAGCTAACGATTAGTTCAGACTCATTAAATCAGCCAATTTGACCGACACTTTTACGGACAATGATATTCATCACAAGACCTACCTGGTTGGGTGAAATCGACATCAAACTCCGTACGCACAACAAGCATCTGAATTCAAGTACCTGGAAGAAAGAAAAGAATCATGCAGTCATACAGTGCTCAGTCTTCACTTGCATTTCACAATTCAATGTTGGATTGTAGCATCATGCATATACAAATGACAGGTAGACTCACTCTTTAAAGCGACAACTGGATACAGTTCCGGCCAAAATACGTTTGAGGTGAGTCTTTCAGTGTGAAACTTCATGTGGCGTAGAAGCAGAAGCAAGTGTCATACACTCCAGCTGTCAGCCGAGACAGCTATATCTCCCAACCAATACATCGATTTGGTAACTGAAATCATTGTTAGAATACCCAAATAGGCTTCATGTTGTAATCATACGATCGGATATAGTGCCTGTGAAAAGGAAAATACACTTGTCACTTCCAACATCAGATAACGGTTAAATCACATCGTCATAGGATTGACAGATTTAAAAAAATAACATCATACGTTCAATGCAAAACTTACCATAATTCATAATAATGAGTCCGAGGCCAAGTCCTTCAGTAGTTTCACACAGACACCTTTGCAGAACTTCACATTTTCCCGTGCGGTTCGCTCCATGACTGTCGTCTCCAGTCCTGCTTTTCATAGAGAAAGGTGAAGTGGGAAGCCATACTTCCCCCAGTAACTAGGGTAACACAATTTATTCCACCTTGGAATAATCATCATTGTAACCCATTAAACGAGTTGCTCTGCACCAGCCTGTGAAATCGTGATCTCAGACACTTCACGCAGCTCAATCTGTAAAAACCAAAAACAGGTATTTAGTGTAAATCACTCAGACATCTGCTCAAAATCACAGTGTGTCTTCACACGGTGGGTTCTAACCGCGCTGTGAAATATCACTGAAGACAACACTTAGTCTTTGCAGAGCATTCATCACTGAAAAAGCGTAGTCTACTAGGACTCACCAACCTGGTACCCACAGACGGACCGAAAAGCGATATAGGCAGATTTTGATTGGCTGTTGGCAAACTGGCTTTCTTATTGGTCTAAAATATAAATTAAGCGGTAATTTGTTATTTTGATACGGAAATTTACAGGCAGTTTAATTGAACGTACTTTACCATAATATAATCACGTGTTAATTTTATGGGTATGAGTGTAGTGTGATGATTCACAGGCTATTTGGATGCATTAGTGGTAAATAAAGGTACATTAAGATATCTGAGATTGTATATTAAGTCAATATAAATCAACAGTACATATATTGATACATATATTTTAAGTCTAAAATAGGATATGTGCATTTTTGCCTACTAGACGAACATGACTCATTGAGATGTCTGAGAATGTTAAGTAAGGGAATATGAGACAACGGTAATTTTGATACACATATTTTAAGTATGAAATAGGATGTGTGCATTTTTGCCTAGTAGACGAACATGACTGATTGGGATGTCTGAGAATGTTTAGTAAGTGAATATGAGACAACGATAATTTTCATAGATATATTTTAAGTCTAAAATAGGACGTGTGCATTTTTGCTTACTAGAAGAATGTGATTAAACCACAGTGTCTAGACAATTAATGAGTATTTAATTAGCACATATATATGTATTAACTGATCCACTTTTTAGGTTGTCAGTTCAGTGACCTGTGGGATTTGTGCATATTAGGTCAGCATAAATCAATTAAATTTACTAGGTCACAACAGTGGTTTATGGGCACTGAAATATATACTATTATTCATTTACTTGAAATTATAATGTTGTGTTCGTTAGTCATTGTTAAAACCATTACATGACGTTACAAAATACTCCTGCAGCCTCTGCTTCACGAAAAGTGTCATCTATATTGTCTGATTTAATGGCTGTATTCCAAAGAATAATGCTTAGTTGTGTATTTTATACGTGGGTGCAACTTAAGCAAGCTTTTGATACATTTATGAAGGTAACAACTAAATTGTTCATTATTTCTTTGAAAGGAATCCAACACATCCTATCGGTTTGATACAGGTAAAAAAAAGACCCATCTGGCCCTATGGAATATAAGTTTGTGAGGTATAAATGCACTTTTGGAGGTATATTATAGTAATTCAAATGAACTGTCGTCAAGATTTGACAGAATAGTTCTAAAATATTAGGGCGCCGAGTGAGAAGTAGACATTTGTAAAAAATTATATTTGTAATATCTCAGCGATATTGAAATGATTAATTCCAACGTTTCGTTCGGCAATCTGGTCCGAACTTCTTCAGGGAAATTAATCGAATTTAACATAACAGGTTTATATATAAAAAGGAACATCACTTGTTTTTGAAAATTTGTCCAGATTGCCGAACGAAACGTTGGAATTACTCATTTCAATCTCGCTGAGACTTTACAAATATAATTTTTTTATATTATAGTAAGCCTAGTACACTTAAAAGACCAACCTTGCAACAGTTCTCAGCAAAATCTAACCAACGCGTCAATAATGCGTTTTTACCGTAAATGAATATTTTATCTATTTGAAGTGAACCCAGTATGTACTGAAATAAGCCTGGTCCTTCTAAAAACTACTATATTTGGGTCTCGCTTACTCAGAAACATTCTGCCTCCCCCCATTACTATAATTATAGGAAATTTTCCCTGTCAGTATACTTACTTTCGAGTACCAAATACAGCCGACTGTTTTTGGATGCTGTTCGGACAGATTGGAGTAATTTCTTACTGCAATATGAGAACTGTTTCGGAGATGAACATATTGTTTACAATATTCATTTTCTGAAACGTACAGTGGATGACGTCGAGCTGCATGGGCTATTAGAGGGATTCAGTGCATTTCCCTTTGAATTCTATATGCGCATGATCAGACAGTTCGTGCACTGTGGATATGTTGTGGCTAAGCAGGCAGCTCAGCGTTATGTTGAACACGTGCACTTAATGAAAAGTACAGGTGTCAAGCATGTACCTAAAGAAGCTAGTACTAAAGGCGTTAAGTTTAGCAAAGGAAAGTTAACTTATCTGAACGTCATATTTACTTCTTATTCTCCGGACAATGTAATCTTAGCCTCAGGTAAACCGGGGGAATATAGTTGAAATGGAAAGTGAAGATAGGATACGCTTTCGACCCTACTGTGATTTTAGTGATGATTTTAATACACCATTTAAATCAAGGAATTTAGGGATATTCAGATGTTCGAAATTCAGTCACGAGATGTAAGGTTCATTAATGAAGTACTTATTTCTGTAGCGACCAACTGATGACATCGAGAGAGGTTGGTGACATAATGGATTAGGCCACGAAATCGTACATTCATAATTTGAAAGATCGTGTCCAAAGGCGTAACCTGAAGAAAGGAATTCAGGTAATATTGTTAAACGCCCGCTTCGTTTTATAAGTCAACGTTAAGTTAACATGTAGTAATCACAACATTGTTTTTATTTCTAGGCAAATGGAAAAGATAGCAGGGGATATAACAGTGGCAGCTATGTAAGCAAAATTTTCTAAATGTAAATGCTGAGAATGTGATGAGCACAATGTTTCATCAACTGATATTTTATTTTGCTTATTTACAGGATGCTACCAGTGGACCTAACTTGCAGTGACATTGTACTACAGTTTCCAAATATAATTTCCAAATTCAAGCTCAAAAAATTGCCACTATGTGCTAAATTAAGTCTCTTTGTTCTGCAGTTAAGCTAGTCCGTGCTGAAAATGAGCTGAAAGGGTTTAAATAAAGCTGATAAGCAAAACCAGTAGGTTCTGATCTACTCCTGAAAACGTCTAGAAAAATAACATGGTGTTGAATTACTGTCAGTCATGCTGAAAACCACAACTGTGTTCTAGACTGTGCCATTAAAGAATCTACTTAAGAACAGATTCAGAATTTACTTACTATAGAACGTTGGAATTATTTCAGAATTAGTGAGATTTAATTCAGCATTATGGTAAGCTTGGGAGGAGCAGAACCTGGACTAGAAGGGCTGCAATAAGGCTGATAAGCTACGTCTGTAAATGCGTAGAAGAAGAGAAAGGTGCTGAATTATTGCCACTCATGCAGATAAAACAGCGCACAGTTCCAGTTTAAGCAAATAATCAGTAACTGTTCTGCCACTGTTTGATCCAACAATGGCATAACATTTAAGGAGTTTACTTACTAAGGAATGTTACTGTATTAGCATAGTATACGTGAAATGGCTCAATGATTGCAGATTTGCCATAATCCTTAACTACCAACATTATAACTGGGAAATTCAGGCTAAATATAAGCTTAATAGAAGCATCCAGTGACAAAAACTGACACACACACTGCAAAATGCGTAAAACATTCAAAAAACCTTTAAAATTCAATGGAAAACGAATTCACGGAAACACATAACCAGCCGACGCAGGAACTCATCATGACCTTGAAACTGACTATAGCCTCTTTCCAGACGGACCACGCCAACATCGAACTCTAAGCGCTTAAATACGCTAGCCAGATTGTTGGCCGAGATAAACAAGTTTCTGGAGGATAATTGTTTGTTCAATATCTCACCGGTTTCCTGTGACTGGGAGGGATGAGTTTCGGATGGAGTACCACAAAGTACGAAACTTTGTAAGTATGAGATTGACAAAAGTTGTGTAGAGTATAAGAGGCAGTTAGTACTGGATTGTGTGCATTATCCAAAAAGACTGTACTCGCGGAAATAAAACTAGCAGTGGTATACCATCCCTCATTAGTAACACACGATAGGCTGCTGAATCAGACGAAACAAAGGCCAAGAAGCTCTCCAAATACTTTTGTGCTGTTTTCTCGCCTAATCGTACCACTCAGGGGTGTAGCGAGTTTACCGATGTAGCCCCTAAAATGTCCCCAATTGCGGTAGATGATGCAGTGGTTCTGAAACTACTGTCTAAGTTGAAGCCAGGTAAATCACCTGGACCAGACGGACTTCACCTCAGATTGCTTATCTCCTTGGCGGATATAATACACATTCCACTTACGGAGATTTTTCAGATATCTCTGACCCAGGCTAGGCTACCCAGGGACTGGAAAGGTGCTTTTATAAGCCCCACCTTCGAATAGGGGAACAGGCAGTTAGTATCTAACTACTGGCCTCTAAGTCTGACCTGCATTATAGCAAAGATGTTAGGAAAACTCATAAGGGATCAGCTCTTAGCTCATACGGAAAGACATGGCTTACTGGCAGTGGAACATCGTGGATTACGACCAGGACGATCCTTCCTGACAAACTTACTGTTATCTAGGGAAGATTGGATCAAGGCCAGGGATAAAATCCATCTACTGGACGTTGTATTTATCGATCTTAGTAAAGCATTCGATAAAGTATCCCATTTAGGTCTTCTTAGTAAACTTAAACGTTTTGTATTAAACCAACGTCTATGTGAGTTGCCTAGCGACTACCTGATGGATAGGAGGCAGAAGGTAAGGGTTAATGTTGTGCTGTCAGTGTGGAAAGCAGTACTAAGCGGAGTACCTCAGGAAACTGTACTTGGCCCCCTGCCATTCCTATTATACGTAAATGAAGTACCGAAAATTCTTACCTCATCTTCCTTACTACTTGCGGACGATATCAGGATATGGAAAACCGTAAACAGCAGCGATGATAGGTTGGTACTACAAAACGATCTAGACAAAGTAGCCGAAAGGAATAGAAATTAGTTCCGGGAAATGTGCGGTAGTGCACCTAGGTCAAATATCTTACACGTCGTACTCCATGGGGGACACAGAACTGCCAGATGCTATGGAACAAAAGGACTTAGGAATTATTGTTATCCATGACTTATAAACAACGGCAAATTGTAATCGAGCCGCAGTCAAGGCTTTTCGAATGCTATGGGCACTTCGAAGGGCTTTCAAACGATTAGACGAGGGCATGTTCTAAGTACTATATGCAACATATGTGAGGCCTCATCTAGAGTACTGCATACAAGCGGCGAGTCCATGTTTCAAAAAGGAGGCACATGCCCTGGAAGGAGTACAGAGGTTAGGAACGAATTTAGTTAGCCGTATCTCACACCTTCCTTATGACATGCGGATGGAGCATTTAAATCTCTTCCCATTATCATACCGCAGGAGGAGAGTCGACTTAATTTTGGCTTGCCGTATATTCAAGGGTGATTTAGGGATTGACCCTTCCAACCTTTTCTCTCCCTCTAGGATACATTTACGGGGTCACCAGAAGAAGGTGCACAAACCGAGGTCGAATAAAATATGTTTAGAGTTTGGATTCTCTCACAGAGTGGTCAACGACTGGAACTCCTCACCTGATTCATTAGTAACAGGTCAATCGATGAACGCTTTCAAAGAGAAACTGGATCTCTGCAGAGATATATATCTCGAGGATTAACATGGGCAACAAGAGCCTTCTATCCTTATAATCTGAATCTGAATCTGACTAATTAGCTAGTATTCACCCAGTGGACTTTATTCGACTCGCCTTCTGGTGGCAGCCTGTCGACGACCGTAATTTTGAGTGGCGGCGAGTGAGATAAACAAGTGATTTACTCGCTTGTGATTGTTCTGTTTGATATCACCTTACAAGTAGCAGTAGCGGCATTTCCAAACATTATCGGCTGTTTTGTTCTGTTTCTACTTTTTAAGGTGATTACAATTTTTCTGCACAATCACTGGTAATGCATATAGTCATGGTAGAGGTAATTATTGTAGTTTCAGTGAGTTTGTCTACTGAATTCACTTAATTAGTTCGCTACCAAAGTCCAAGTACTTGGAAGGATTGTGAAGAATGCATACGTCGTTTTCAAGAGGTGATGGATTTATGCAAGTTGTACTGATGACTTATTGTTTATAATTGTAGCGAACTGGCAGATTGCATAAAACACGCGACTGCCTGTCTCGTCGTGATGAAAATAACGAGGTTGATCCAAATGATAAGTACTTATATGTTGCATTTTCTTGTCATGTTGGTCGATGTCGACGATCACAAATCAGGCATCTAACAATAGCACAGCGAGTACTGTGAAGTACTAAAGCTTCATATTTAAGATCTAAGTACATAGGGTGTCCATCCACTTTCAGATTTAAGCTGGAATTCCGACACTATAGAGTGGTCGAACTTATCAATACTAGACACAACCATGTACTGTCAAGAGAACTGTTGTTGTCTGTTGAACCAGAAGTTCGGAGACTCAGTTTTGAAGAAAACTCAAAGTTAATACCTCTTGTAGAAAGAAACGCCCCCGCTGCACAATTCATAAATATGGTTGTTGTTGAGTTTGGAAAGCTGATGGCTTACGGTGATTATCGGAATTTCCGGGAAGTAGTCTACCCTAGTGAGTTATCATACTGCGTTAACAGTCTGCATAGGAATGTGAGATATTGACACAATAATCCGCGAAATTCGTGACACAGGTTCGGTATGGTGTGTGATGGACAGTCGACGACGTGTGGAGAAGTTTAGTTTTGCAACCAGGGAGATGATAAGTTTGTATAAGAAATTTCCGGAGGTTGCGGGCATGGATTCAACCTACAATGCGAATAAGGAAGGGTAATATTTCAATGTAAAACCAATCACTTGCAGTTATCGTCTATATCAACTGGTCGTTGCAGATGGTCTGAACAGAAGTTGTCCAGTCATGTACAGTATAACTCATCGTGAAAGACTTGTTGACGTTGAAGCAGTATTACAGTCCTTTAATAATATCATCACAGAGGTCACGTTTGTAATTGACAACAGTGCTGCAGAGCAACGTGCCATTCGTAATGAGTTCCCTGCCTGTTCTATTATATTACGTGCATTTCATGTCATCCGGGCCTTCAATAACAAAGTAAGCGGCGTTACTAACGACCTAACGTCCTTAAGTTCCGTGATCCTCAATGTAAAAGGATATTTAAAGAGATAGTGTACACTACCAATAACGACAGGTAATTACGTTATTGTGTTAAGACTTCATTAGGTTTAATGACTTGGTGATGATAATGAGGTTGCAGTATCCTGCAGCTATGTCGTACATAAATAACAACTGATGGAATTGCCGTAATATGTGGGCAGCCTGTTATCTGAGAGACGTTGTCACCCTTGGCAGCAAAACCAACAACAGAGTCGGCTGCTGCCATAAGCATCTGAAGACACATCTGAGCAAGTGCTTCCCGTTGGAACTGAGCATTCGTGAGATTTGGAAGTGTTCTATTGAGTCATCTGGAAGAAAGGCTTGTGAAGGAAATCGCAACATGCGTTACTTCATTAATTTTGACGTAGGTCCTATAGTTGTAACCTGAAAATTTTTTAGATGTACGAAAGCCTCTCCAACATTCTAAGGCATCTAACAAGCTATGCCACCTATTCACTTTACAAAAGCATCAGAGGCATCCCGAAATGAAAGTCACGGATTGCACAGAATCATTCGTGGTATTCGAAAGGAGTGACAGATACTTCGTTGTGGACAAACATGACTGCAGCTGCACATGTTTTCAAAACAGAAATATGCTTTCGCCATGCCGTCATCTAGTTCATACCAAATGTCATATATATACACGTCTGGGTAAGTTCATGCAGGCCTCGAGTTAATTTGTAAAAGATGTATTTAGACATAGTACTGGGTGGTTACGAGGTTACAATCACACTGTCATCCAATCAAAACCGACACCATCGATGGACTTGGACGTGGAGATGCTCATACAAGGAATAATATATCAAATCAGAAACCTTCAACAGACGCATCCTAGGATATGTAGGAGTGTGCTTCTTCACGTATACAATTATCTACATGAAGCTGGCGCACAGGAGGATGATCAGGCAACCACATTGTCATGCTCGGACTGATCTGTGTAAATATTTTTGAAGATAACTGTAAATAAATTTTCATATAACAACTCTTGTTGATTCTAACTTACGGAAAATGTTGTTGAAGCGGTTAAACGAATAGATTTATAACGTACTAGCTTCCGTCTCAGTGAAACTTAGGCATTCCTTTCCTATTATTACAATGACCGCAGTTGCACTTAGTTACATATATCGAATAGTATGCGTACATTATTCGAATCAGGTGACGCTTTTGCGCGTGTTTTCGTTTATATTCATTTATTGCTTACTGTTGACTGATCTTTAATAACGATGGGCCGAAATTCTAAAAAGAGTGTTCGTGTGAACACCAGTAATTTAGAAAATAGCACAAGCTCGTCTAATAACACATTACCACCCCTTATTATTAGTAGTTCACTCAACATAAAAGACTCGAACATATGTCTGACCCCTGTAATACAGGTGGAAGATGTTCTGTCTGGAAAGGTAGAGCTATCTTACTTAACATGCATAATTAAATAGATGCAGCTACAGATAGATGAATTAAAAACGAAATTAAGTCCACTAGAATGTATACCTGAAACTATCTCACTTATGTGAAAGGAACTGCCGGATCCTACAATCCGAAGGCTTTTTAATATGACTTCTAGAATGATGCCTACTGACTCAAAAATGCGAAGGATTTAGGTAACGCCATTGACTTTCTATCCAGCGAAGTTGTTAAAAGGCTGGCTTCGAAACAAAACGCTATAGTGTATAATGTACCAGATAGCGAGCCCCTAAAGTCGGTCCGGCACTCATTGCTGAAGGCTGCAAATATCTTGAATGCACCTTGTCAGTGCATTCGCCTAAGTAAAAAAGACCTAGAGCATCCTTGTCTCATACTCTTTAGGTTCGACAGCTACATAATAGCTGAACGATTTAAGAAGGCCGAAGATCTTCTGGCTACTGCCACTAAATTCAAGACTATTAAAGTAGTCTCGGATAAAACACCTAACTAAAGGCAAGCAACCAAGAACTCCTTCGAAATACACCTGGTATCAGTGCTAAAGTGTCGACGGGCACTGAAGCACAGCAAGTCACGTGTATAGTGTTGGGAGAAAAAACGGCAAGTAAAAGCAGTAAGAGCAGTGTCACTGGGTGCAATCTTAAAGTACACGAGAGCACATCTGGAAAACCTGCTGACCTACATGAAGTTGACATTGACGCACAAACTATGGCTGACCAGAAACCACTAGCAGACCACACTCAATCTGGATGCAAGTCCGACAGTCCCGCAGTAGAAACTGCAAGAAAAACCACAAAGCCTAGATTCCCATTCCAGACTTCGACATACCTCCCTCTTAATAAGTCTAATAAGCAACATGTCAGTCTAAAAATGACAATGCATGGGTAATAAAGCATCCCAAAACGTCATCCATCATGTGAGTAAGAATACCCCTTCCCGAACTAGGAGTAATATGCCTAGCAACGCACATAACTTGGGAATGCAACGTAGAATGGATCCTCAGGATACATGGAGCACTAAAGGCGCCCTATTAATGAATATTCTCGTCCAAACTGTCACACTATCTATGTTGAACCTCATCAACATAATGAGTATAGATCGACACTTGACCCTCTCAATAACTTCACTTACACATGTGATGTGAGCCAATATGCATACGACTATGAAAGACCCATGAGGTACAAATACCAAGGTAATCCTAACACAGGGTGTGGTGAGAGCTGTCTACTAGCCAAATTGGTAGACAGTAATTTACGTCAATATTTACGTTCCCAAGATTTGTCGTGAGAAAATGTGAACAAAGATTGATTCAAAACCGACCACAGCAGACTTTGCGTAGGCGGATGCAGTTAACATATAGAGGATTTGACATTCAAGAAACAGTCACAAATAGATGAAAGATTAACTTTACGTGAGAAACAACCAAATATCCATAGTAATGTACATGAAAATATATAAATATGCATTGATTTCCTTAATAAATGATCTGTTGCCTGACTCTTGCCTTCTGTCGTTACAAGGGTACCTAGGTCAAGCAAACTATATATCACTAGTAAGTGAACGCAGATGCCCACCCATGGATGCTAAAAGTCAAAATATGCAACGGGATTATTTTCGGATGCAGCAAACAATAGCCCCACTCGCTACACAATTCATCCAGGAAATAGTGCACACACTGACTTTGTCTCACCTCAGAGCCCATCCAAACATAACGTAGGGATAGTAACAAGTAACCATGTTAACCTCTCCTCCAATAACTCTGGTTTACTAACGATTATGCTCCTGAATGCTAGATCTCTCCTTAATAAAATAACATTGCTTCGCTGCCTGGCATACATAGAATGGCCAACACTAATAATGGTGACTGAAACCTGGCTTACTACTGATATACCTGTTTCGAAGCTAGTATTAGACAACTACGACATCTATAGGAACGAGTTAATGGGGTTTTATCAACATGGGAATCGGTTAAGAGTGGCGTTCATCAGGGTACAATTCTAGGCCCACTTCTTTTCCTGATTTATGTTAATGAGATTCCATCGGTAGTTAAGTCATCCCGCTTACTGTTTGCTGATGACATCAAGATATGGAGGGCTTTACACGATGACAGCGATCAACTTGCTTTGCAGGAAGATTTAAACTTGTTAAGTGATTGGTGTAAGCACTGGGCCTTGGAGATTAACTTAAGCAAGAGTGTAGATATGCATGTATCTCATAGTCACGTGCACAATTACTCAATGAATGGCATTACTCTTCCAGTGGTCACTGAGTACGAGGACTTGGGAGTGGTTGTGCAGCATGACTTGAAGACAGCAGCAAACTGTAGGGCTGCAGCCACTAAGGGTTTTCGAATATTATGGGCCATACGCAAGGCTTTTGCGAATTTTGACGCTGAAATATTTCGTATATTATATCCGACTTATATCAGACCTCATTTGGAATATGGGATCCAGGCAGCGAGCCCGTGTTTCAAATACGAAATAGACTTATTAGAAAGGGTGCAAAGAGTAGGAACTAAGCTAATAAAAGGTTTCTCAACCCTCTCATATGAAGAGAGGTTAAGTCGACTGGGTTTATTTCCACTGTCATACAGACGACTTAGGAGTGACCTAATACTAGCATACCGTATCCTAAGAAATGATTTTGGAGCAAATTTATCTAATTTATTTCTTCCTTCTAGCACCAACCAATTGCGAGGACATCACCTCAAGGTTCAAAAACCACGGTCGAATCGTCTGCGTTTGGAGATCCGTTTTTCGCATTGGATTGTGAACCATTGGAACTCCCTACCGCAACACGTCATATCAGCGCCATCCGTTGATTCATTCAAGGCGAGACTGGACCTCCTGTGTGTAACAAATAGAAAGGATTAACACAGGCATATAGCCTACTATGCTAAATAAACTGTAAACAGTTGACAAAAGAGGAGGCGGCTGCTTAATGTATGCCTCTAAATTCACTAACTTCAATACTTTCAATAACCCAACTACTGAAGAACTCCCAGAATCTAAGTGGATAAGCATCCACACAAACGAAAATAAAATTCTCGTGGGATGTATATACAGACCCCCTAATAGCTCTGAAATGACTGATATAACTATTGGAGAAATACTAGAGCAGGTAGCTTCGCTGGACTTTGACTACAAAGTAGTCTGTGGCGATTTCAACTTGCCTGGAGTAAACTGGGATACCTGTACAGGATCTAGAATCCATGATGAGCTACTATAAGCTATAGACGTAGGCGGATGGAAGCAGTGCGTACGCCTCCCTACAAGAAACAAAAATACTCTTGACTTAATCCTTTGTCATGAAATAGAGCCCATATCGATAGAGTTAGGAAATAAACTCGATAACAGTGATCACAACATATTGTACTGCACGCTATCCCTCCGACTAACAACTAAATACACACCTAAAAATTCCCCGTCGCACTATCAATATAGGGACTATAAGAATGCCGATTGGGAATTCCTATCAGATCTGCTGAGAAGTTCTGACTGGGAAGAATACTTCATCAACAACAACTTAGAAGTATCACTTGAGATTTTCTACAAAACAACTGGCTCAGCAAGAGACACAATCTCGCCCCTAAAACCTGCTCTAAAGACACCAACTCCATTTATACACCGCAAAACGCGACTAAAACTAAAGAAATTGAAATTGAAATACCATGTATTCAAGGAATTTAATGCGTTAAACTAACTACATGAAACTCTTAAACGGCTTGAAGATAAACACAAAATGATGTCACAACTTGAAGAAAATAAAGCGCTTGTGGGTAACTCCAAAACTCAGGAACTTTGTAGGATATTGCAGAAACGTCTAAAAAGCAGTAAAGACAATAATGTAAGCAGCTTGAAACATAAGGGTATAATATACAATGATCCCCAGGTTATAAGTGAACTCCTCAGTGAGTGGTTTTGCAATAACGCCAGAGTGCACCCGACCCAAAATTTCCAAATGACCTGCAAAAGTAACCACAAATTAGGCGAAATAGACTTTAATATACAAAATATAGACTCAGCGATTAAGACATTGAAGTCTAATGGTAGTATTGGAACAGATGACATACCATCTGTCATATACAGAAATGGTAGCACGGAAATGGTAGTCTTGTTACTTAGAATATTTACTCTCTCGTTGGAAACTGGAACTTATCCTGAAGTGTGGAAAACCACATACATATTACCTAAGCACAAAGCAGGGGCCAAAACCAGTGTATGCAACTATAGACCTATCATTATAACACCGGTAATATCCCGAATAATGGAGAGTGGTTAAAGACCAAGTGTTAGACAACTTACTAGAACATGAACTTATCAATTCATCACAACACGGATTTCTCAAAACGACATCATATGTGACCTGTCGCACAGAGTTTTTCAACGAAGTTACACGAAGTAGGGGCAACAGAGAACTAGTAATTGTGCTATATTTCGATATAACAAAAGCCTTCGACAGAGTTCCCCATAATCTGCTAGTCAGCAGGTGTGTGACCCTCTCCTGAGCTGGATAAAACCATTTCTCTGTGGCCGAAGTCAGACAATGAAAGTTGGCTCGATAATCTCATGGCCTAAACCAGTAAGTAGTGGTGTGATCCAGGGAAGTGTATTAGGCCCACTCTTATTCATAATATATATAAACAGTATCTGTGAATGCTTTAGTGTAGGTAAACCAATACTATATGCAGATGACTTAAAAGTGACGTATAAATGCAAGAACACAGATCTTGGAATAACAGTAAACGCCATACAGCAAGAATTAGAAAAAATGGGTAGATGGTGTGACACCTGGCAACTCCAATTTAATGCCGAAAAATGTGGCTGGCTCTGCATAGTTTGCAACAATTTAGAACTTGACCTGACAATTCAAGGCCATGCACTTCTACGACTGGAATCTATACTAGACTTAGGGCTGAAATATTCACATAACTTATCATTTTCTGAACATATCTCCAAACAAGTGTCAAAGTCACGCAGACTTATCGGCTTTCTACTCAGGAAATTCTACAGAAATGAGTCTAGAATTCTGTTGTACAATGTTTGTGTGCGTCCTTTATTTGATTACTGTATAGAAGTATACGCATAGAGGACAAATTGAAAGTCGAGGGAGTGCAGAGGTACTTCACGTTAAAATTACTCGGAACCGAAAATGGTGTGAACTACTCCACTAAATGTGATACCCTAGGACTAGAAACACTATGGCTAAGACGCCTGAGACTAAACTTAACACTTTACTATAAGCTTCTAAACCGCTTAGTTTTTACCTCTACTAATGGCACTCGACTTTCAGATGACAATAGCTACAAACCAAGACACACTAAGGGTACAGTAGCTATCGAACAATGTTAAACAGCCACCAGGCAAAAGTTTTACTTGATTAGGCATGCACAGATATGGAATAAACTGCCAATGGAAATGCGTCAAGCAGGTACATTGGCCTCCTTCAAAAAGGTGATTAATGACAAACTAAAAGAGTTTGCAAACGATAGTAGTTCTAGTTCCTATCTGGGAGACTCCGAAATTATAGGTCCATTTAATGAATAAGCTTAAATACTACACCTGTTGTTTTTTGCCTATATTTATAATTCTAGATAAAACATTAACGGTTAAGATATGTATCCTCAAACAAACAAGAAATCTCGTTTGTAAAACTTCTGCCCAACACAATAAGTGGAATAAAATGGACATAAACCGACAACATGAAAAAGGTATAACTCACCACAACGTCACATGGACAGATGTACGCTCGTTGGGCACCATATATCCCTCACCAACTACAACCCACCTTTCCTTAGATAATGTGATGAACTTATATCCATAATGTTGCTGAGCAGTTAATATTCTCAACTCCTGTCGGAACAGCTGAAATTCATAAACCTTCCTCACGCTAAGCAAATACCCACGAGAAGTAGAATCCACTAACTAGTGCGTCTGAAGCTTATGTATTTACTCCCAACAATGACATTGCAGATCAAATGAGATAAACATATCACTGATTTCAAAATAGCACATCAATGAACTACAATTCAAGGATTCTGCATACAACAAAGTTATGTATGAAAATTGACTTCAAGCTTTATTTTTTTCCCAGGCACTTATAATCCATCCACCAAAGACCTGGTTTTTTTGTTAATGCGAAAACAATACTTCTGTATTTCTTGATGTGTTGCACTCACTGACGATCTAGCAGATTTTTCCAACTGTGTACAGAAATGATTGTATATAAGTGAAAAGGCTGTTTTATACTACTGGGGTTAACATTTATCAAGTGTATGTATAATCTCCAGCGAACATGTAAGGCATATCTTGCTACCGCCTGTAAATTGTGATTGAATTATATGGTTCTATTTCTGTAACAATTTGATGATGCCTGTAAACTGGCGTCCCTCATGTACTGTACTATGAGAATAAATTTATTTATCCTGGTTTATTACGATAAGTAGAAATCGCAAGCATACTATCTTAGGTAGATTTACTTTACACCTTGTGACTATGAATCCGAAGTCCGTTAATAGGTTCCTATTTAGACGATATATAACTCTAAGTGCTTGTAATATCAATGTTTTCTTTTGCAAGTGAACGCAGTAACTTCATTAAGGTACAACATAGTCTTTTTATCAGTAAGTCTCTCCGAATATCTAATTTTACTTAGCATTTCTAAGATCACGTCATATACTCCGTACCTCACAACTTACGCAAAGGCTAGAAATCAGTCTTATCAGGTAGAACATACAAACGAATAACGAGGAATACATTTATTAATGAATAAACATGTAATACAAAATCAACAACACTGCAGATATCTTTTTCTTTATCACCCAAATCCATGAAACTCCCGACAGTATATATTATCTGAAAAAGAACATAAGAATTCCAAAGCTGTAGACATTGCTACCACTGTAAATGCAATCATTAACTACTTAACATGTTTAAAGTGACGAAACAATTAGTTAAATTGTATATAATTAGGTCAGTCAACATTTTTGAAGAAGGCGAATTCTATATTCCATCTGCCTGTAATCATCAAGTCTATATCATAAAATAAGTAAATACTCTGCGTGTATAATTTCTAAGTATTTCTGTAGATTCCCCTAATGAAATACATGTGGAGGACCTTTGACAGCATTAGCAAAAGTAGTACACAACAAAGTAAATGAAATAATTAACAAAACCAACCATCCCACCTCATCAAGTCCATGTATCATTCTTTTAACTGCAAAAAATTCATTTAAAGTCGTTGTAACATGTCTCTTCAAGTAATTCGACATTTTCTGAACGAAAAAGCACGTATTTCAACAATTTGTAAGCTGGCCGTAAATTACGGCCGGATGAGGACACCATCATTTGCTGTTTATTCTGAAAACGCTTCATTTCATAGACTTTTAGCTGCAATACAAGCAGAAAAGTGTGTGAAACAACGAAAAGTTACCTAATTTTGAGGTTTTTCAATTAATAAAGCCAGTAGACATCAGCTGATCAAATGAACTACGGACGTAAACGGGCTGCCCAGAGATGAACCATGCCAACATCGAACTCTACGCGCCCTCAATTACGCTAGCCAGAACGTTGGCCGAGATAAACAAGGTTTTGGAGGATAGTTGATTGTTCAATATTTGACTAATTAGCTAATATTCACCCAGTGGACTTTTATTCGACTCGCCTTCTGGTGGGAGTTGGATGCTCTTGATTTACAGTAGATCAATGCTCTGCCCTACACTTACATACTGTATGTCTGCTAGATTTTTTGCTTGGGAGACTGGTTGTGGTCATCAGACGTACCTGTCCCAAACTCCGGACACACAATCTGTACTCTGTTTTTGTGTCTATATCTTCATACTCTTGTACCAAAGCCACACGAATTGATTCAGTTGAATAGGAGTCAACGCCTCTCAACATAAGTAGTCCATCTGTCTCGCTTAATAATGTCGAAAGAAAACAAACGAGACATCATCACAGTGCCAGGTCTGCAGTTCTGCTGCTAGTGAAGGCTACTCAGCCTTTGAGCGCAACCTGTGCGATGCATGTGTACACTGCCAATGTGATGAAAGAGTACCCAATCCATATTGTGAAATTATGCAAAATAACCTATGCCTTAGGTCCGGTACATATCTCCACCGCCTCGTTCTGACGAAGCCTTAGGAACTGTTCCATCGGATAGGGCGTATTAAGTGTACTGCCCACGGCACCGTGTCTGTGATGAAATAATAACGACAGGAAAGTTGAATGCTCCATCTCTTCACCTGAGGTTTGCTCAAGGGATTCTCGGTAGAAACTGCCAGTACTCATCCGAAAGGGCCGAGTTGATTGGGAAGTGGACGGTGGTACTGGGTTAAGCCCTAGTGAAGTGTCAACAAACTTCATCAATTCATGACTAGTGACCACTTACCATTCGAAGACGTTTGAATCGAAATCCCTCTGTGTAGGAGCAGCCATGCTGTCACAGCGTTCCACCCAGTTCTTTTCCAGTGCCTAAAGTATGATTCCCCACGATCCTGTCTGCTTATAATGGATCCGACTGCACGAAAGCATAAAGTTTTTCGTCTGATTCCGCACACACAGTATACTTGATAGCACTACCAGTTGATAAGCAGTGATAAATGGAGTATTACGCAGAGATCTCTAACACCTCCCCCAAGTCATCCCAAGCCCTGAGAAGCGTCCCCAATAGTTAAATCAGGGCACGCGGGATGGCCTTCGAACCATAGTAAGACCTAGCATAAACGCAGATAATTCCGGGAGTAGATGTGCTTTGTGTCCTTATACCACTAAGGTGCCGGAGAGATAGTAGGTCATTTCTAGCAGGAAACAACTGGGGACCCACAAGAATCCTTGTCGATTTTCCTCGGGTTGAGAATCTACCATCCATGTGGTATGGGCGAAGGCTTGCATACTTTATATCGACGGGCAATCTACCAGTATGTTCGAGTGACATTCTGGAGAACTCCATATTAGGGGAATAGGAAGGAGTCGACAGAATCTGTAGACCGAAAAAGGGAAGGGAGACCTGAGAATTGAGTGAAAAATGCGAACTAACAGGCATACAACGGAAGGAGGAGAAACAAACGGGACAGTAGAATATATGCAGTGTCAGTACAACCCACTGTGACTAATTTACTTCTCCTATGAATGTGCACAAAGCTGTCGTCTTTGTGTAGTATTCTAGCATTTGGTGCTGCTGTTTGATGGGCAGTTCTAATGCGATTAGTCTGCAGAGTCTCTACGACACAAGACGCCGTGGCCGCTTAGACGAAGTTAGTCTTTATGGAGTCCAGATTTGCGAGACGAGTAACCCAGTACAAAGGATATCTTCGTTGTGATTTGCGAGACTTTCTTTACCTGCTGAATAATAAATTTCCTACAGTGTGGCTGACTAAGTTTCTCAGCTTCACTCGCTCATTGTTTCACAACCTATATTATCTCTCAGCAATAATGCAGTCCATCGGTTTATTATTTGGAGTATCAATTCGATAGAAGATTCGACTACTAGAAACCTGAGTGGTGCCGTTGGGGGTGTTTTGATAATAACTCTTGGGATCAGGTACGCTAAGCTGTGCACCATTTCGTGTACCGTGTACTTCCGTGGTAGTTTGAGTGTTCGGATTTGTAGCTCTCGGATTCAGTAGTCAATACAGCCTGATGACGCTTCATGGGGTCCTCCGCTGTACTCTACCCGATACACCCATATCGCGTTTATGGATTGTCCCTGTAGTGATTTTGTGAACTTCTAGATGTGACTGTACATATGTTTGTGCGACTACATGACAATCCGTGATGTAAAGGCACCTAGCTGACTAGCCACTTAGTAGATTGCCCAGGTGATGTCAAAAACGGTACCAGGATAGTTTGCTGTAGTCAGGAGACAACGCTCCGAAACTCAGAATACTACTTTACGTCTGTAATAGTGAATTCGATTTCGACGCAGACGGTATTAAAAGGTGGACGATAAGTCAAAGATGTATTGGTCAACCAAGTAAAAGTCAATATAGCGAGCTAGTTACACAGCAGCTTGCCCGTGTGATTCGCAGTTGGTTATTATCAATACACTCGAGAGGATTGCGAATAATGTCAGTGTAATATACATCAATAATTTTGACCGTATTGCTACGGCCCTCTGTCAACCAGCAAACGTCTAAGCCACTATAGTGTCCGTCGCCTCCAACCGGCAGGAAACTGGTTCGGATGGACAAGTTTATCGAGCCTTCACCCTATGTTAACCGTCACTGACGGGTGGCTTTGACTGTCTAGTTTATCCTTCGGGAGCAGTGCGCTATCGCACTCCGTCTCTGCATGCCAAACGTCAGTTTCACATGAGCAGAGTGGGAATTTACATTCTACTGTTGAACTGTCGAAAATTAGCTGTGTTATCAGTGTTGAAATCTGACCTATGTTTCGCGGCCTGGTTCCCCGGGGCTTGCAGCTTAATCGATTCTTCCTCATTTCCCGTGATCCTCCACGGACTTACCTCCTATGCATAGAGGAGCTTCGGGAATCCTAGGTTATTTGATAAATCCTTTACGAAAAACGAAAACAAAAATGGGCAGGGAATCGCTCCTAACTATTCCCTAGTGGTTGCCACACTACAACTTCATGAGAAATTCTGTCCTTCAGGTAGGCCCAGATCTAAGACTTCAGTGGATTACCAGCTATCATTTTGAAGACTTCCCAGAGAAGGACGTTGCAAAACACCGAACTCCAAAACTTTTTCAGGGTCTCGAAATAAGAAACAGATTGGAATGTTCTGATCTCAGCACGTAATCCAGTTATTCCAAACATTCAACCGGATGGCTCCTTCTTGAGTCTGTATTGCGCTCCATGGAGGATACAATTTTTGTTCAGATGCTCCGTGATGTGGTGTGCAGCACGGATAATTATGCAGCAACAGACATACTGTATCCGGCTAGCGACCAACCTGAAAGTCTCTGGTGATACCCTGACACGCTTAAATGTATTCTTGAGTTTCCAACCAAACTCTTGGGTTGAATTCGCAACGTCAATATCGGTCAGGAGGCTTATCCTTATCTGGTTTTTCCTTATTGACTCTGTAATACAGGATTGCTGGGTGGTCTCTGTTACCTGAAAGTAGTTTCAACTGTGCATCTGCCAGACCATTTGGTCGCTATTGGAGACGAATATAGTCATCCTCAGTGGTCTCATGAAATCTAGCAGTCGTCATGAGATCCAGAGGCCCACTATCGAAAATTCCTTTGTAACACATGTACCGGTAGTAGGAGGGAGCTGCAGGCTACTCTTCGATAGGAAGGCACTACTGACCGTAGGCACTACTGACCGTAAACAGTGTGACATTTAAGAAGGACTATGCGTAGTATTCTTCTGACAACTTTTGTTTCTACCCAGGTCGAATCATTCTTTACTGGGCTGCTAAAAATAGACTACATCATACTTTTCAGGACTCTAAGGACTCTCAATAGGGTGAGTGATATCCAAATGGGCCATATAGGTGACACTGTCACTGATACGTGCATAGTTTTATGCAAAAAATTTGCTAAAAAGATTTCACTAGACTGTGAGCGTCCACTTTACCGGCAGCTTTCAACCTGTGTCTCTTCAGGTAAAGCAAGGAATCATTTCAAAAGAATTTATGCGATCATGTCTAAGTATAAAAATTCCACGATGGTAGAACTGGCACCTATTTTATGTGATGAAAATAGTGTCAGTCAAGAACTAACTAACCTTTCCACTATTAAATAAAGAATTCTTCCAATCCTTATACCATCAAACCTTACTTTTATTATTCTTCTATTTATAGTTCACTCATTTTTTATCTTTTCATAAGTGTAAACACCATTTAAGCTCTCGAACAATTGCTCCTTTCCGTTTTTCCCCTCAACATGCCACACCAAGAGAAAATTAGATTCATTGCCCTAAAACATACTAAAACTTCCATATTGTACAGACAATAATGTTTGAAACAAAAATTCCTATTATTATTACCTTTACTATAATGGTAGTTATTATTCCACATGTAAATCTGGAAACCTTTCTGTGGCTAAATTTCATTTATATTGAATGAATTAGATGCGATATTGTTACAAATGCTTAAAACTCCATGCTGTATTGTAAGTACTGTTTTTAGAATGAAGCGGATTATTATTGTGGAGAGGTGGGTCAAGTTTACCACCGAAACGCTCAGATGCAGCCTCGAAGTATGGTAGATATGTGCGAATGACAGGACCACGATGTCGAAAATAGGGGATAAAGACCGATTTTTCAAACAAGTCATCTTGAAAGAATATACGTTTCTACTCATCTATTGGTGAAAAGGTCACGAAGAGGAGCTTCCATTGTTGGATTGCATTATAACAGGGAGTGGTCGTCAATAATTCCCTAAAGTTAACAGTCTGTAGAATTACCCACTGAATGCAGGATGCCAACCTTTACTGTTTAAGCACCCTTGTTAGGCTGTAGGTACACAGCCAAGTGCCCACGCAACTTGGCACATTGTCTTGTTACGTTTATTTGTTTGTGCACTCTAGTTAGGGAGTCAACATCGCTAAACGTTACTGATTCCCAAATGCTTCTGGTAGTCGGAATGGTCAGTTTGTAGTTTTGAATTGTTTATAGCCTCAGCAGAACAAGTACTTTTGAATCTACAGGATAGGCGTTGTATTGTGAGAATCCTGGCTAAAATAGTATGGGTGGGGCAGGATACAGAAATGTTCTGGTTTATATCCGAAATGTTATTTTTGTGTTGTTTCTGGTTAAGGCCAAGAAGTTAACAAGCTCAGTAACCTTCAAGCAGGGTATTTTGAGCTGAATAGTTGTATCTGGATTATAGTAAGTTGGTTATCTTGTGTATTTTGTGACTTGACTGGCGTTTAACCGGACACTAAGTCTTTTGCCTGAATTCATTTCCATAACCTTAAGGTTGTCTGAATGAGGAAATTATTTTTTATCGTAATTATACCTCCTTTACAGCTCTATCTGTAACAGCGAAAAGTCGTTATATATATTATCTTACCGCTGACGGCTAGTTAACGGTTGAATGCTGAACATTCGTCCTTGTTTGGCGCAATTCTCGACCTTCTTGCGTAATGGTAAGTTTTTGGTTTTTTATTCATTTTCTTACCATACGACAAGTTTTTATGTTATTTAGTCCAGTTTTTGCTGCGCATAATTTTGCGCTGATATTTTTGAAACATTGTCCTTTTTTATGTACGCTTTATATAAGACCCAGTAGTTGGATGTTCTTTAATTCAAACTATGTTGCACTTTGAATACTTTCCTTCTGGTAATTTCTTGCAGTTCTACCCCAGTTGCTTAGTAAAACCTGGATTTTAGTTTCTAAAACGAATAAATTCACCAAATTGCCACATTTTGTGTACGGTTTCCCATTTGCAAAAGCCATAACTAACTATAACTTCGCCCCGAATTCGGTTGTGATCTGTTAGTAAATGTATGCAGGAAAACTGGTGTGTTAAAAAGACAGGAATTTTGGGGTTGATTGAAGGATTTAATCAGAAGTATTAGCGGATTTCAGAACACGAATGTACATGGACAACAAGGTGTCATTGCATTTCTTCACTTAAAGCGTATTTTGTACACGAAATGTGTAATTCCCTCATAGTTTATGCGATGAAGTCAAAGCCTTTATATAGGAAAATTCATTCGTAGCTACATTTCCGTCCAATTTGACTAATTCTACACATTCAGTCGTTGACCAAATAAATTATTTGTCTGAATCCATAATATCAACATTCTTTTTACTTAAAAGTAGGCTCAGGAATATTTTAGACAGGTTCCGAGCAATGTATGGATAGCTTACACATTATCCAAAACTCAAGACCCCAAACCTGTTTGCTGAAAATGAGTAAGAGCCCAAGGCATTAATAACGATCTCTAAGTGTTTATGAAGTTTTGAGGTGGTTCCAAAATAAATGATAGTTTAGTTCAGTTGGTCTACATAGGACGAAAATAAAGAATCCATATTTGTTCTATTGAATATTGGTGTGTCGTTATACACTTGTTTGGATATCTTTTCTACTCAATGAATATATTATGTTCCACTTTTGACCTCTCTCTTCAAAGCGTTTCTGCAATCACGTAGTTTTAAGGCTTCAGCTTAATGAAACATAGTTCTGCAATTTGATATCCACTTGACTGCTCCTAATGTAATTACAGAATTTTGTTCTCTGGTAGAATTATCTTTCTTTGAGTTGCTACTCACCTAATATCGTAAATGCAAAAACTAAACTATATTTTGTCTTCAGACGTATTCTCCGGGTAGATTTTTGTAATATGAATAGCTGATGTATCAGATCTTTGTTTTTGTTTTGTGAGACGTCCAATTAATTATGGTAATACCAGTCAAGTTGTATAAATGACTGCAATCTTATGGAAGTATGGAAACGAGTCAGTTGTTTTCTCTTACGGGAGGCAACTTCATCCATGTGTTCCCTAGCTACTCTGTCGGTGGCACTAAAAATCGTGAATTGACAGAAGTTGGAATTCACGAGCCACTGGATCCTGTCATAGTGGCTGAATAAACAACAGGCTCGCCTCGTAACCTGGAGTTCCCGGGTTCAGTCTCTGTCGGGTCCATGAGCGCCTACTGATGAAGAGTCCCAAGCTAGGACGAGACAGCTGTCGATTACTCCTTGGTTCTCAGTGGTCGTCCAACTAATGTCAATGCGTGATCAAACTTGAAACTCTTCCTTTTCCCATTCCCTTGGCACTATATGAATAATATACAAAGCCACCAGCACTCCTGTATATCGAAGAAGCCGTAGGTGATTTGGACAGATAAAGAAGATATCCAAGGGTGGTTATTATTAGTAATGCTAATATACTTTAACTGTAAAATATTTCCCTCTATGTTGCCTAACTCACTGGTCGTTCAAGTTTCTGCGAATTATAAATTCTAGTTTAACGGTTTCTAAGAAGGTAACTCACCCAGCGTGGCCTCTAAAATCCACTTTCTGTAATCATTCAACTCTTACATGGAGCTTGGGAACTAGAAATCCAAAGAAATGCAGGATAAACTCATCTTCCCTGATGTATTGAAGCAGAGACATGTGTCGTCACCTGAATCATCTGTCGATCTTCAGATCTAATGACATTTCAATGAACACAATGTGTCCGGACAGCCAATATCTACCTAGACGATATAGTGAGGTGTCCTGTGAAATGTTCACTCTCATTGTCTTTATTTTTAACCAAATTTGTGTATTAGTATTACTTTCTGCTTTTCTAACTTCTCATGAATATACTTTCCAGAAGACCTGAATGTCCAATCAGGTGCAAATAGACAGTGTCTTGTTATGTGAGGGTACTAACAAGATGCTCAGCTAGAGTCAGAACTCACTCACCTGGGACAATTTTTTCAAGTGCAGCACTATGAGCCACACCTATTGTGTTAGGGCTGAGGATACGACCCAGTTGTCAAAACTGAAGTAGTTAGGGAGGGATTAGACCTGGAACCTATTAATTGCAAAGTCTGATGAACAATGAATGTCACTTTATGAATGTTGGAAATACGTCTGTCTTGATGATATTAGATGGTTGGAAGCAATCATCAAATCAATGTACACCGTGAGGCGAGCCACCTAGAATGGTGGCCACATTGCAAACCTGACACAGAATTCAGTCTGCACCAAAGAAAGGAGTAGACGCATCACACTAGTTACTAGTGTCCAATCAAAGTATACTTTTCTCTCCAAGTGTAAACTACTATTTCATTACCATTTTGCTACTATTTATTTTCTCAATATAGCCTATTAAGTAGTTCTGCTCATCTACGATATCACCTTGATATTCGTATAAATCCTTGTTGTTCGGTGCTCTATAAAAGCTTTCTACGTATACAAAAATCTGGGTTCACTTTTCCTCATATTTGTTAATTTTGGTGTAGGTGAAATACCCGACTACTCCCTAAGGGTTTGCAGTATGATTGTAAAAAATTGTTATTAAAATACAGTATCTGTGATTGCTTTGTGTATTTGACCATTACTAATCTCCCGAGTTTGATGTAACCACCATATAAGCATTGTAGTGTGTTGTAACTGAGTGTTTAGTATTTTTGTTGTTGAGCTTCCAGTCACAACACTGTAACCAACTGATCACTTGGAACTATTCCTCACCCCCCATTAAGGTACACACTGAAGTCAGATTTATCTGGGACAACCGCGACAACAACAACTCTACTACTCACAATAAAGTGTATATTTCGTTTACATATCTGCGGAAATTCAAACTATAAATAATCAATATCTAATCTATTGCATCAATCATAATTTACGGCTAACAATGGTAGTTCGTCTGTCCTAATATAATGGGTTAGATATATAGCACCAAGTGAACTAGTCATTGAGGTTGTAAGTCGCTAAGACAGCTGGGACGTGTTTTGTCCATATCTATCTGTTGCCTACCCCAAAGTGTTGTTAGCTAGACTGAAATAATGTTGGAATGTAGTTGGAAGAAGACATTTTCTGTGATGCTGTTGAAATAATTATTCTTATAAACCTTATCATTTCAACACTTCTTCAGTTAGCTTTCCATGGTGCATTTATTGTATTTCTTTTATCTATCTCTCTACCGTGACAGTTTTCTGAGTTTGTCAACTACTTACAGTTTGTATGGAATTAATTTCGTGCCTGTTAATGGGATTACATCATGTTTTTCTACAGAAGTTCCTTAGTTCTTTGTATTGCGTGTATTAAATATAGGAGTACCTATTTGTTTGTTTATATGTATGATGATTAAGTATATTTTAGGATGTTATCTTATAATTTATAAGTACAGTTCCTGTTTTTGAATTTGTTAGAAAACTATGTTTCTTCTTTTTCAAGACTCCATCTATCGACTCTAATGTTCAAAGTCTTCCATCGTTTGATCAACCTATGGACCGAACCAATAGTCCAGGGGTTTCTAGTCTATGGCAGGAGGTTGTCTCTCGTCTTGAGGCTTCAGTTGAAAAAGATATTTGTTCAGATGACCCCTTACTGGTGCTAAAATCTATTCGGTAAGTTTCCAGTAATGAATCATGTTTTCATTTTTACTGACCTTTCTTCTGTGAAACACATTTTCAATCCGTCTTTTTATTTAAAAGAATGTTGTGTGGATTATTACAACATTTTACTCCTCAAACCAAAATGTAGACAATCTATGAACCATATATATATGCATTCAGACTTACAGTTAAATAGTTCCTATTTACTTTTGGGATTCGTGCTAATTTGTTAGTAAATAGATTGACCTTTTACTCACTAGTTGCTCAGACAAAGTATATTCTATTGACAGTTATGTTAATTTTAGATTAATCCATTACGCGCTTATTCTTAATAACCAATCAGTCAGCAGGATATGCCTTCTATATTATTGTAATAATAAGTACGTGGCGAGTCGTATTTATTTTTAAGTGTCCTTTGTTTCTTTTAAAAAAGAATTTCTATATTGTAATTATTATGATTATCTTCCACTAAGACACACTTTCTGATGTTTATTTATTTATTGTTTGTATTATTTGTCCTGTATTGTTTCAAATAGTATGTATGTCCTTATATTTTCTTTTTCTATCTGATCCGTCGAATAATTATGCAGAATGACTTTAATCTTCTTCTTTTCCGTCTTACTTCTTAAAGTGCATCTATTGATCAAAAAGATCGGATTTTACTTTTTTCGAAATATCTTGTCTGTATGTTTATTTAGAATAGTTTTTTTTTCTCGAAAAGGATTGTTCACGTGGTTTCCATTCTAAAATATGTGATGTAGCCACGTGGTATAATATCCGATTGCGTAAGTATTGATTTAACCTATTGTCACATTGTTTTATTTTTTTATGTATATATTTCGAAAATTTGCTTTGCTATATATATATATATATATATATATATATATATATACGAAATTTTCATTCGTGTCACATGGCCTTAGAAATTCTCATCTCTTAATTACTTAAAGCTTTCATCCATTCAACCTTACTAGAAAATAAATCGAATTAAAACTGATTCAGCATCCATCTGTATTACTCATTTTCCAGTCTGTTTTTGAATGTAGTGAAAGTAAATTTTATTTGCCTGTAAAGTTCGTCAAATGCATTTTGTTGTGTTTTTTTTTATTCCTTTACGTTCCCAGTGGAACATAGGGCTTTAAGCTAGAGCTTTGAGGTTTCAGTAGCATGGGTGTTTATTTTTACAGGTTGGGGCTGCTAGCATCATGCTCAACCTTCCCTCTTTCCCAGTCTTATTACTGGAATGCGTCGGCCAGGGATCGAACGTCGAACCACATTTCGTGATCAACAAGCATTCTACCTCTGTGTCACTGACGCGAAAATGCATTGTGTCTTACCAAAATGTAATTCCTCATTACTGACTGTATCTTTTCACCTACCTAGTCAGAACACAAATATCTTGAAATTAATGCTAGTTTTTCCATTCAAATTAAGTGTGCCAATGGTAACGGTCCTGTAGCCGTCTACTTCACTGAAAATGTAGTCTTCAAAATTGCCTGATCTTAGATGTAAGAATACTGCGAATGTGATTAGCTTTCTGTGGGTATGAAAATATTATTTTGGGATGATTTGCAGGGCCTACAACTTAAATTAACTACAGTTGCATTTACAGACATTCTTTCTTTTTCTTTTTACATTGTTCCTTTTTGCCGTATTACTTTTCATAACTGCTGATGTTACTTTCATGTTCATTGTCTTTCTTCTGCTTATTAACCTCTACCTCGGTCCGTTGACATAAAGTACGGCAACTTAAACTGATATTCAGTTTTGCCGAACTTATCAAGGTTAATAAGTCCTATATTTTATCCTTGAGTAATTGAAACTACTCTGTATGGGAGTGTAGAATTCAAACATATGGGTAACAGTTTGTAATTAGAAGATACTGTGCTCACGAAAAGGTTCAAACCCCAGGACAGCATAACTAAAGGACTTTAAGTCAAAGGTAGGTAAAACTCGTAATAATTATCAGTCTATCTTCATGCAAACTTGGTTTGTCAATAATTTTCCCCCGACTACTTAACCCCACTTAGTGTTACAAGGAAACCATAAAGTGATGATGTATTGTCGTTGTTTGTCTTTGTTTTTGATACTCTTAAACTTACAAAGCATGAATTTGATATGGTGGTCGATGTCCAGTCTGGAAATAACCCAATCAGAATTGGCTTATGCCAAATAACGCCCACTATTTTATTGATCATGATTACAGACTAACTGATATATCTTTGGTGATTTTTTGAATTATACATTATCGTGAAAATATACTTAATATCCGTCCCATCTTTTGTGTGCTTTCTGCTCTCTTAAGTTAAGGGCTGAGAGGGATCGGTTAGCTGTGTTTGTTTATACGTTGTTGGCGTAGACAAACGATACTCATGATTACCGCGGCTTTCACCAGTTCGGCGTCCCTATTTCACCTCAACGTTTTGCAAAAATATAATAGAATTAAGGGGAAAGCGTTAATAAAACCAATAACAAACTCGTGATAATCTACGAATGACTGATATTGTTATGTCTGGTTGTAAAACCAACCTAGCATGTTATTTTTATTTTCTACCTATATAAATCTTGACAGTTACATTCTTTGATTTTCTAACCTATTGTTGACAACAGCAGATAAAAACAATAAATAGTATGATAATCAATCACGAATTAAACATGTAGGCTTGCGCTGCAAAACAGCTGCTGCTCTCTAAAGAATCGTTTTGATAACAAAATCGAATAGGATATGCACATTTGCGTCTTATGTTCTCTTTTATCGGAGCGTTTACAACGTTCAAACACATTATACGAAGTAATTTTACAGAAATTATGTGAAACCCTACCCTGAAATCGGTCGAATCTCAACTACTCCCTAAAATATCTAACTTCAAGATGGATAATTACATGACTTACTTACTTTACTTTACTTCGGCTATCTCCTACGGGAGGATGAGCCGGCTTCATGAACATGAGTTCATGAAGTTTCATGGGAATTTGGTACGAGTGATGTCCCCAGAATCGCTCGGCCTTTTGTTTGAGAGTGCAGCTCTAGCCTTTACACAACCAAGTGTGACCTGCAAGGCAGTAGGAGTGGAGTAGGGAGTCCACTATCCATTGGCAGCCGGTGACCGGAGTTCGGTTCATACGCCTTTTTGAATGGGGCCAGACATCCAGGACATCCAACAAGCCCTTTGTCCATACGTCTGCCGGTGAGCTTCAGTGAGCTTCATACGCCAGTCGTTGGAGGTTTGGAATCAGGGTTTAGCCATCTCCCCTAGACTGTCATCCAATGGACAGTCAACCCGGTGAAGAGCGCCGGGCATCCGCTTTCACCCTCTCACTTTGGTGGAAAACACCTCCGCCACGTGAAGGCAGTGAGTAGGACTTCCTCAGGAGAGGCTATGTAAGACGCCCGGTCATATGGGAGCATTTCAAGAGGTGTGCGGAGGGGTGGCCAACCCGCAGCGCAAGGCACCCACCCCCGACCATCCTGAGGCTTTGGATGAGAAGACATCCTGTTATCAATGGTAACTGACGACAGAGACCATAAACTCCTTAGGAGTCCCAAACTAAAGTGAAACATTTATCCAAAAGAGCTTATTTTACAGTGTTTCTCTTGCCTAGTATTCATCTATCCATTACTTCACGATTACAACAATGTTTTCCCGAATATTAATCACAGTGAAGACAACTTTCCAACATTTCTTCAGGTGTTTATCTTTTAAACTAATCAAATTTATTGATATTTACATTATTAAGTAGCTATTAGCACTCTGAATACTTTCCTTTTCTAGTCGTGCTTATAGGGTTTTAGATAAATGCTAAACATGTGTGGTAAGATACGCTACAAAGCATAAAACGATTGGTTTTAACTCATTACTTTAACATAAATAGTTTTTTTTTCTCAGGATGATATCATTTCCTAATTTCTCAACAATCGTTTCACAGCTAGCATGCATCACAACAATGAAGTAAAATGTATGGACAGTTACTCAGTTATATAAAACAATAGTACATAGTAATAACCAATCATATTTTAGTAGGTTAATTAGTCCATGGTTGAAGTCTTATTTTTCGCACAAGTAGTTTGGGATACATGCGATTAATCCAAAGTGCTCCTGTCACCTTTAATAACGTTGAATTAGAGCTATGTGAAATAATTGAGAAGCAGTCATTAATATTGATTTTGTGACAGGACAATAATAAATGCTTTGCAATGGATGGTGCTGGATTTCTATTCAGATTAATTGCATTTGGGTTTTCTATGTGACTTAATAACTACTTTGGAATGTGTTCTTACCGGTGACACTGGAACACTTTATTGGTTCTGTCTATATGTGTCACCGAAACTGAAGGTGAACTTGTAGATATAGTGTGAAGTAGAGTCCATAGGATTTCATCTTTTTTATTGTAGGCAAAGAAATTGCGAAATTTTGAGATGTGAAGAAATTGGGCTGTGGCACAGGATGTGTTCTTCATAGCTAGCTGAAACCTTCGAATTGTCAACTGTATGATTTGGTTACCCTTGAACCAAAGAAAGCCATCTTTATTAAACAACCAGCTCACGTCTCCTTAATGACTTATTTAAATAATCAAAGGGACTGTCTCAGCTTTTTTACTAAACGCGACCTTGAAATTATCGGTTTGTATTTGTTTTGTTTTAACTGAAACATCCCTGAAGTCAAACCATGTTATAGTTCATTAGCACTTCAAATTGATTCGTTTACACTCCAGGTAATTGCCTTTCCAGCACATGCGAAATTTAGTAAAGGCAATCGTGCTACTTATGAGTAGTCAAACAGTAAAATAGAAATTTCATGATTAGCAGCACTATTCTCGAAGATTATATTGTTGACCTTGACTTGCGAATTTAAGTTTTATTCAAAGTGATCTTTTCCACATTTTATTATGTAAAAATGCTTATAACATCTGAAAACTTTTTAATTGGCCTACAAACCATTAAAAAATTTCTGTTGATGGTTATTCTGATAATAAACGCCTTAAATCGATCTTTTCTAAAGCAACAAGTTAATATAGTTGTACCTGATACCCCTAGTCACATAAGTGTTTTGATGAAAGGGATGTATAAACGTGTCTCAAATCCTTAAGTCTGTCATACAGCTTAGTTATTGATAGAGTGTCAGAAATTTTACTTCAAAAGTGTGCAGATGTTTTGTATCATTCTCTTACACAAATCTTTAATGCATCATTTCATAAGGATACAGCACCTGTTGCTTGGAAAGAAATAAAGATCGTACCCGTACCAAAATCATCTGTACCAAGTGTACGGTTTAGGCCAATCGCCATCACATCTTCATTTTTGAAAACTATGGATACACTTCTCATAATTGTTCATAAACCCTGTTTACCATCTTCCAGTGATCCCAAACAATTTGCTTATGAATGCAGTAGATGCACTTCAGGTGCTGTTATTGCACTGCACCATAATATATTTTTTCAGCCTAGATAAGAGTGAAAAGTTTGTTCGATCCGCCTTTTTCGACTACATTGCTGCATTTGATTGTATTCGTGGGGCACTTTTAATAAGCTAGCAGACTTCAGCACGCACTGAGTCCTAGGCTACAAAGTGGCTGTGTTCCTACTTTTCATTTATGAAGTAACATACAGCTTTAAATGGAAAGCGCTCTACTGTTTTGCTTACGGAAGCTGGTGTGCCCCAAGGTGCTGTAATTTCTCCGTTCCTTTCTTTTTGCATGGCCTACCGTATTCTTCTAAATCCGATTTCACTAAATATGATGAAGATATGACAATTCGTCCCAGTTGTTTCTGCTTTGGATTGTTCTTACATGAATAGATCCTTATCTCAGGTTAACCAGTAGTTTAGCTCAAATGGTCTTAAACTGAATCCCTCTAAGTATCAGCCTGTTAATTTTAGTTTGAGATGCGAACAAGACTATCCAGCTCAGAGAACACAACCACATCAAAATAAATCAAATATTTGGAAAACAGAAAGATTGAGCGGAGAAATATTTACTTTTCAATTAGATCCTCTTCTCTGGCTCTACTCTAATATATATAGCATTTTTACAATACACAACAGTTTACCAATCAAGTGGCGATTTGTTTGTTAACAATAATTAAACAGTGTCAAAATGTCAATGGGTTGATAATTAACGCAGAAAATCAATACACATTTAAGAGGTAGAAATGGATAGAATAAATTAATTTTACAAGGATAACACGTAATTAAAGATGAAGTGGCCAAAATAAATAAAAATGAAATAATTTGGACAATTATAATTTAATAGGTTTAGGGGGAGGGGTGCGACGTAGTCCTGTTTATGCATTCTTCTAGAGATGGTCACGGTAAGGAAAGTGGCTGTACAAATTTCTTCTGAACACATAGGCTTGGCTTCTTAAGGTGGATTCCGATTGCTTCAGCTGTCTGTAGAAGACGAACTCGTAGAGCAAAGTTAATATTAGTCGGAATGCGATAAATAATTTTAAATGCAGTATTCACATCAACCTTGTGCTCATTATCAACAAGGTGTGCTAAAATAGAACTACGAATAGATCTTGTTTGTATTTCTGAACATCATTCAGCGTGGTTAAGCAAGGGACAAACAAGATCTATTCGTAGTTCTATTTTAGCACACCTTGTTGATAATGAGCACAAGGTTGATGTGAATACTGCATTTAAAATTATTTATCGCATTCCGACTAATATTAACTTTGCTCTACGAGTTCGTCTTCTACAGACAGCTGAAGCAATCGGAATCCACCTTAAGAAGCCAAGCCTATGTGTTCAGAAGAAATTTGTACAGCCACTTTCCTTACCGTGGCCATCTCTAGAAGAATGCATAAACAGGACTACGTCGCCCCCCTCCCCCTAAACCTATTAAATTATAATTGTCCAAATTATTTCATTTTTATTTATTTTGACCACTTCATCTTTAATTACGTGTTATCCTTGTAAAATTAATTTATTCTAACCATTTCTACCTTTTAAATGTGTATTGATTTTCTGCGTTAATTATCAACCCATTGACATTTTGACACTGGTTAATTATTGTTAACAAACAAATCGCCACTTGATTGGTAAACTGTTGTGTATTGTAAAAATGCTATATATATTAGAGTAGAGCCAGAGAAGAGGATCTAATTGAAAAGTAAATATTTCTCCGCTCAATCTTTCTGTTTTCCAAATGTCTAAATGGGGATATTTTCTATTTTGAAATCAAATATTACCTACCTTGGCTTCAGTTTCTCTTCACATCTTTGTCGGTCGTCTCATGTCTTATTGATTTCTAAGGGAACCTATCTATTGACTTATTAAGTAAGGAAGTTAACTTTCTGGCGTAACTCAACCTCTTCTCCCTATTCTTTTTTAGTTTTCCCTCATTCTTTCTTCCCTCGTATTCTCAAAAAAGACTATGTCATATTAAGTAGAATATTGGAGGTTGTAATTACTGTTAGTGGTGTGCGTTTGACTCCTCTAACTGTGACAATGCTGTTGATAGGCATTTTAATTCCTGCAAGCAGTTAGCTAAAGTCATCTTGTCTGATAACAAACATCCTCTCGCTTCGCAACTTTCTCATTGTCTTTCCTCGTTTAAAACCAGAAGGAATTTCATAAGCGTTTATGCTCGTACGGCGAAGTATGAAAAATTCAAATTCAAAAATACTATTTAGCACGGATTTTGGGTGAAGAGACAAATGTCAGAAAATGATCTTATAAACCTACCTTTTAATGGGTAAATAAACAGTAAATTGTAACCTGAATTATTATTATTATTATTATTATTATTATTATTACACATATTATTGCTCTATTAACCTTCAGTTCTTACTGTTTTATGTATGTATTTATTTGTAAATTGAGATAAATCGTTGCTGTATGAACAACACCTAAAGTTGTTGCTTTGAATAAAGACATAGTTGTTATCATTACTGTTATTTTATAGGATTCTTCGTCAGTTTGTTGTGGCTAGTGTAATGAATAAATTGGTTGTTGGCAATAGCTCTATTCTTCGTCCACGGTGAGTTTATGTCTACGCATCACACTGCAATGATACTTTCATTTTGTTTGATTTTTTTTGTATCCAGTTGTCAAACATTTAGTAATACCCATTTATTTTCAATGTAGACCTCATATCTAACTTTTTTAAAATATCATATATATAATATCCTTATTTTATAATAAGTAAATGTCACGTTAATAGGTATCATGATTCAAATCAATGTATGAATAAAATGAGTCGTGATTATTTAAAACGAAAACAATTCACTCACTCATAACACAAATTTCTACTTTCATTTATCATAAAATAGGTTCTCTACTATTTGTGGTAATCAATAATTCCAGTATTGGTTTTATAAATACCCTATTTGTAGGAATTCAAACTTACCTGTATTAAATGGTGGGAGGGAATCGGCCACAGGAAGCCTTGGACCTGCTAGTTGGCACCCAACAGTCAGCAAGACGTATCTGCAACTTTGAAAGGACTCATATCCCTTCTGAGATTCGACCCCGCGTCACCCAGTCCTACAGTCAGAAACGTTACCACTGAGGTATTTGGGCTCGCGAATGACCTCCTGTAGAACTAACTGTATTGGATACTTTGATTGGACGCTAGTCACTAACTAGTGTTCAATCAAAAAAAAATTACCTGGATGTTTTTAAAACCTTCTTTAAAGACCAGTGGTTTTATGCTCTAGATATTTAAGGGTCGATGTGATTCTCTCTTCTATTTTGTGAGAGTCATTAACGTGTAGTCTCGTTTGAACAAATAAAGCTAATTTATGCTCCTGATACCTACTGACTACACATTATGTCATTATTATTGCTCCCTTGGGTTCCTAGTGGAACATAGGTCTTCAACAGTACATCATCATTCATCCTGTTCTCTGCAGTTTTCTTTATCTGGCTCTAAAATTACCCATAAACTCTGATCTCCTCTTCACACGATCTCCCCCATGTCACCCTTGATTGCTCAACTCGTCGTTTTCCATTCGAGGGTATACCTGGCCCGAAATTTCACTCAACGGTCTCAGCGTGTGTCTGATCTATCTCTATTTCCTTCGGCATATCAGTTGGGCAATAGATTCCCTGTTGCTTATCCTTTCTATCCATCTGATCTTCAGTATAAAGTGAAGGCAGCTGTTGATTAAAGTCTGCAACCAGCGCAATAAATACAATTCACCGCCTATATTTTTTAAGTCAACATTCTGGGTTACACAAAACGATTTGATTTTAAAGATCTAAGGGTACTAACCAATCATCATATCATCTGTGACAGAATTCGGTTTACTCTTGTCCATAAACAAGTAAAACGTATTTTCAGCAACAACAGAGTACAACTTCATATGATTCTGAACCTATACCTGTAATCTAATTTTTGTAAAATTTACTAGATTGTTTACTGCATAGCTTAGTAAAGATTACAGTAAATTCATCATTCTTTATATCCTCCATATTTCTGTTGGATTAATAAAACTTTTTCCTATTCATACTTAGATCATACGATTTGTGAGGGTTTTGGATCATAGGTGTGAAGTGGTATAATAAGGTGAGCAATATTGAGGTTAGGCTTCGGTTGAGTGCTAGGTAAGGGGGGAAATCAATAAACGAGACTGTGAAATTACATCGACTGAGATGGCTAGGACATGTGCTACGTATGCCTAGTCATCGCCTTTCTCGACCGATGGGCAATGTTAGCTGATATAGAGCCAGGCTGGAAAAGAGCTAGCGGCGGTCAAACGAAAACATGACTCCAGTCAATGAAATCTACAACAGCTAGTCTAAGCCACGTAGGGAGATGTAGACTTCCTGACTGGTTGGGGTCCTCGGGACGGTAAAAACCAATGGTTGGAAACAATTGGTGACATGGCTCAAAATCGTTCTCAATGGCGGGTGCAGATGCATCCACTCCTTGTGACTTATAATTTCCAATGAAACTGTTTTGTTCTTCGTTATTACTACTCCTTTGTCTCACACCTCTGTTTACTGTCTTATTATGCATTTCTCCTCTTGCTTTGTGTGCTACATGGAGTGTGGCGACTTGAACTGCCGCACATATGTGCAAAGTTCTATGTCGAAAACAGACAGGCAGACAGAGGGTTTTGCATTAATTACAACTCTTAGATTTTTGTCACGAACAAACATCAAAGCGGAGGGGAGGATACCCATCGAATGCTTTGGTGAGGAGAACCGCTATGTCATCACAGGTTGAATTCCAGTCCTTCTAGTGGCTAAAATGGTCAACGAGCTTAGTCTTGTAACCACCTGAAGAAGGTCCCAGGTTCGTGGGATCACGGATGCGCACTGATGAGGAGGAGGCCCGGAATAGGACGAAACATCCGTCCAGTGCTCCCTGCTTCTCAGTGATCTCTCTAACTGATGTTGGTTCGTGACGAAAATCTAACAATTCTATTTTGCTATGTTTTTTTACAAGTCGGTGGATTAATGAAGTTGCATTATCCATTCTTCTAAATAAAACTTTCCTTGCTGATTAAGTAAATCTGATAATGGTATATATATATATATATAATTATTAGTAATAATAATGCATTGTCCATTAATTTCAGCCTGCTTGATTCACTTGGTCGTTTGAAACAATGGTCTATGACACACATTAATATATGCGTTGATTTATTTGGCCTAGTCAACAGTCTAGTTCGAGATTGTTCTTCATTATCAGAAGATATTCTTAATCACACGGAATTGCTGAATGATTTCATGAATTGTAAGTCAGTTTGTTTGTTTGTTGTTGTTTTTACTAATAAAAACGCATTTTTGTATTTATAATATACTTAATCTATTACGTGGTAGTATTAGAACATTAAGTGTCCCATAACCATTGTTCCCTTTTGTAGTATTATATATATAAATACTATATCAAAAATATACAGTCCTACAGGAGGTCAATCGCGAGTACGAATAGCTCAATGGTAACGTCTCTGACTGCAACACTGGGTGACACGAGTTCGAATCTCCGAAGGGACATGAGTTCCTTCAAGGTTGCAGATACGCCTTTCTGACTGTTGAGTGCCAACTAGAACGAAACCTTGGGTCCAAGGCTTCCTTTGGCTGATCGCCTCCAACCATCTAATATCAATTGCCTGTTTCAGTTAAATCCTGTGTTACAGAATTTCATCATGAGCAGACATTGGTTAGAGAACCATGGGAAAACCTGGGAGTACTGGACAGCTGTTTTGTCCTAGTTTGGGACTCTTCTGCAGTACGCATCCACCGGGGTTCGAACCCAGAACCTCCTGGTTACAAGGCGAGCTCGTAGACCATTAAGCCACTGGGACCCGATCTAGTGGCCAGCCCATGAATTCTAACTTCTGCCAATTCACGACATACCGTGACCTCTATTTGTTGGACTATTTCCCAAATCTGACTGTAGGAGTGAAATATGAAGCGATGGGAAGAAGTGAAGTAAATGTAGAATTCAGGACAGAACAATGTGCCTAAGCGATCACTCCGTACGTTTCGATATTTATGCCTAGTTGTTTTGTTTGAGTTAGAGTTTAATACAGTCGTACATCTGTTCAATGTTGCTATAGTCTTAAACGATATGAATGTAATACTTGAATATTTTTTCGTTATGAAAACGTATCGTTTATTATCTGTGATAAGATACTTCAATAAACAGGATCTATTCTATGTGTTTAATTATATCCAGCTGACTCAATTAAATTTAGTGTATCACTGGTCCAGTGGTAGGATGCTCATCAACCACGCATGTGGTTTGGGGTTCAATTCCCGGACGACGCACTCCGAAATCTCAGGAAAGGAGAAAGGTTGGGCATGAAGCTAGGAGAAATGATGAGTCTATAGGGAGATATGCTTTTAGGAAAACTACGCTGAACAGACAATACATTCACAGTGATGAAGTACAAATGCAATTTAATTCTCTGTCTTCGTCATAGAACAAAAACTCACACTTTAATAACTGCATTAATGAAAAAAAAGCCTAATCTGAAGAGTACAAGTGGTGTCTATGAAAAGTTTGTACATTATGGAATGGAACAAATTATATTTATAAAATGAAGCGTACTTTTGCATAAAGTGGTTATCACAGTGATTTTGTGAAGAAGTACACATCTAGAACTGATAAGATAAAGGGGATCAGTGAGTAAGTGAGTGAGTGAGTGAGTGAGTGAGTGAGTGAGTGAGTGAGTGAGTGAGTGAGTGAGTGAGTGAGTGAGTGAGTGAGTGAGTGAGTGAGTGAGTGAGTGAGTGAGTGAGTGAGTGAGTGAGTGAGTGAGTGAGTGAGTGAGTGAGTGAGTGAGTGAGTGAGTGAGTGAGTGAGTGAGTGAGTGAGTGAGTGAGTGAGTGAGTGAGTGAGTGAGTGAGTGAGTGAGTGAGTGAGTGAGTGAGTGAGTGAGTGAGTGAGTGAGTGAGTGAGTGAGTGAGTGAGTGAGTGAGTGAGTGAGTGAGTGAGTGAGTGAGTGAGTGAGTGAGTGAGTGAGTGAGTGAGTGAGTGAGTGAGTGAGTGAGTGAGTGAGTGAGTGAGTGAGTGAGTGAGTGAGTGAGTGAGTGAGTGAGTGAGTGAGTGAGTGAGTGAGTGAGTGAGTGAGTGAGTGAGTGAGTGAGTGAGTGAGTGAGTGAGTGAGTGAGTGAGTGAGTGAGTGAGTGAGTGAGTGAGTGAGTGAGTGAGTGAGTGAGTGAGTGAGTGAGTGAGTGAGTGAGTGAGTGAGTGAGTGAGTGAGTGAGTGAGTGTACCTATGAATGCAACTAAAAGGCAGAATATCTTGTGATATATTAAGTCATAAGCTGATCAAAACTCTTTGAAAGACATTGAATGCCGCCGAATAACACAAGCTTCTCAACTTGACCTATACTGATATAGTGTATTGAGTATATGTCATCACAGATAGCAACATCAACAACAATATGTGTATACAGGTTGAACTCCTCCTCCTGTGGGGACTAGTTTTATATACCGTACTCAGATTGACTTTTTCTTATGTGTCCCAGTTTCTCTGTCGAAAGAAATAACTCGTTCAATAAACAATGCTGTCTCATCTCATTTAGTGAAAAAACCATTTACAGTAGTATTTAAAGTGCTAAGTTATACGTCAGATTGGTACACGTTTACGTATTTGATTCACAAGTGAAGCCATTAGAATTAGCAAGAATGGGCTAAGCTTTTGCATCTAAATAAATCACCTTCAAGTTCTATCTATACCCAGACCCAGACAAAAGCTCATCGTAGATTTGATCATTTCATACCTCCGTGTCTTGCGTACCTGCATAGCTTAACAGTCTTTTTTCTGTCCTTTACTCCCTTTGAAGACACTATTCGCACTAGGCTGACAATATGTGACGTGTTGCTTTCATTATTCCCAATTATTGTGACCGACACTTTGACGATAAATCCACAAATACGTCGCTGAATCATAGGGAAGTTAAATTGTAGCAGCCACCACTAAGTACCATCTAAACGACTATGAAGGATCAGTCGCAGAAGATCTACGTTAAGACTGGTAAATTTATTGATAAACCTTTGTTCCCAAATGTACAGACAATCTTATTCCTCATTAAAATACTGTAATGCGGTTTCTTCGTTAAAGCTTAATAGATGATCCATGATCTAGATAAAACTAGGGTATCAAATGAAGAGCAAATTATGAGCACAATCCATACACGGTATTCATGATGTGATTGGTTGCTTTGACGTCATTTTGTAAGCTCTTTCGTTGAGTCATTTATTTATTTATTATTTATTTATTTAAACGCAGAAAAACTTGGTACAATATGGCACCAAGAAAGATGCGCCACGCAATACTGTGTGAGGGCTGAGATACTGCCCGGGTGCCCAGACCGAAGCAGGTGGTTTTCCTAAGGGGACCACCCCTCGAGCCTTTGACTTGGAGTCTAATCCGCAAGGCAGCGGAGCAGCGTCAGGAGCTGCATTCCCATGGTTGCCGGTGCGCCATATGGGTTCGTACGCCATTTGATCCGATTGAATTCTGGAGCCCATGTACCCCATGGTAACTGCTTTTAGTCTAACCGCTATCCAAACAACCTTCCTGACATGGTAGGACCTGCAGGGACACGAGTCCCAGGCAGTTTAGCTTGTTGGATCACTGCGGCATTCAAACCCGACCACCACGGCAAGGTAGCAGTTATCGGTCGGGCTTTGACGTCATTTTGTAGGCTCTTTCGTTGAGTCATTTATTTAGTTGAGTCATTACTGATAGGCTTCTGCAGTTTAACTATATCTGCCTCGTGTTTGTATTGTCTGTGCATTATGCATGCAATTAAAGTACAAGCGAAACCTACCGCCGAACCATTCTATCCTTTAACTAAACCACATTTCATTCTAGCCACCGTGTTCCTGTTTTTGGCATAGCTTTAATTTTGCCGTTATTTGGCTACTCTATGATATGTTGAATTTGTCATTGTAGAGATTAGTGTAAGGAAAAAAGAGATATTGAAAGCAACTGTTGACTTAAATCTTTTTTTATTTTGGTGGATCTAATGTAAATTCGTAAATTAAGTTGTCAGCTTGCTCTTCATATATGTATATATATTGAGAGCACAGTTTTAACCGTTGTCGTCTCTATCTTCCTTTTTAAAAGTACAGTACTAATTTAATAGTCTGTTCATTAATTGATAGACGTAAGTAATTAAAATTAGTAACCAATGTTCTTTTATTTAGTTCCCTTACATACTGACACACTATCACACACACACACACAACTTAACTAGGAGGGAAATATATAGCACAAAATGCACTTTCCTCCGATGATAGTGTTAATAATGACCTTTAAATAAAAAACAGAAGAAATTATTGACTTGTAATTATGAAATGATCTATAAGGAGTAAATTATGCTACCTTAATTGATTAGGATGTGTAAAACTGCTGGTGGTTAGTGTAGTCAGTCAGCATATGCCTTGGACATTATTCACGCCCATTATACCCATGTATGTATATGTGTGTGTGAAAGTTCCACTGTCATTTGCTTTTATTCTAAGCCTTCAGTATTTTGTTTGACTTCAGTCTGAAGAAGGGAAATGCTTGTTTATGTGCCTGTGTGTCTACGGTGACTTGTGATCATTATCACAAAAAAACTATGATAGATTCATTTTTTCCCCCCTTCACTACTACTAACTAATATTACTCTTTTCCTAGGAAAATTCTTAATAACTCCATTAGTGGTGTTTATGGTAAATAAAACTAATGTCAGATAGAGCTTTTAAACTTAAGTGCTATTACCGTTAAAAGATTTGAGTGTGTTCTGCTTAACAACATGCTATTTTTGCGCTGTATTTACCCATCAAACATACTATTAGTAGTAGTAGTCATTCACTTTTCAGTCACATTAATACTTTAAGAATTCAGCGTCAAATTACTCTCTATGTAACATACAACCATTCTATGAAGTAAGTAGTCAAGGTTACCGGTATTCTGAATATAACTAAGCTGTTGAAATAATTTAGTATTATTTTATCTGAATCTTAGTGTTGGCGCTTGACTGCATATAGCACACCCAACAGTCAGTCGTCAACCTTCATATTAGTTAGGAGAGACTATTCATCCCTATCCTGAATGAATGTGAAACTGAACAATATGCATATTTCTAGACACTAAAATGAGGTGAGAAGCTGAAACTCTCAACGTAAATTTCGTGATTTTTGGCATTAGGCAAGGTGTATGTGCAATTTTCAAGAAATTCTTGTATCTATGCTGTCTCGAACTCGTGGGGTATACCAGTGTTGTGAAGTCAGTGACTTTATCATCACTAAAAGTTTTCAGGTCACATTATGATTGTCCTCAGCCGTGCTTAATGGGAAAGTGCTAACAGATGCAAAACTAAGTCATAAGAAGTGCCTAATATTTGATTTCACCTGATATCAGAATAACAAGTGCACCGGCTTTTATACAACATTATCGTGTCATTTAGTTTTATGATTATATTAGTAAGTTTTGATCGGAAAACTTAAGATTAGACAGGCATATTGATTACCATCTTGTGACATAGTCGTTCAAAGCTTCTTTTCTTCCATTACCAACTATAAAACGTGCAATAAATCTGAAGTCATGCACGCTCTTGGCTATGTAAACATTAAAGAAATTTTGATGTAGTTGTGTCCTCTGAGCTGGATGATTTATTCGCGAAGCTTTCATTACCCTACTAGGCAACATCTTCAGCGCATACTTCAATTTGAAGTGAGCTTTTACATTTCTCCACGAGTTTATTAGTCATCTCTCCCGATGATCTTGGACGTGAATGGTTGATCTTGTGTTCTCATACCCTCTAGGCTACTTGCATTGCCACTGATTGTTTCCTTGACTTGAACTTTGATCCTTTGTGTGTGAGGTTTCCTTCTTATCGGTTGGTAGGTTTTGTCTATCTCGATGTGTCTATTGATTGACGATTCACTGGAATATCAGGCTTCTAAAAATTCTCTAGCTTTCTTGGTGATTCCTCTGTCTATTACTTGAACGTTGTCCCAATCGAATTGATGTCCGTGGTTGCCTGTATGCAACGATTTGAGGAAGTGGATGTCATGTGTTTTGACCGATAGTTTATGTTCATAGATGCGAAGAGGAAGAGGACGTCCAGTTTAGCCAATGTAGTGTTGATTGCATGTAGGCAGTTCTCAGCATGTGAAGAATTTATGTTTGTAGACTCAGAAGTGAAAATGTGTTTACTGTTTGTCATTTCCGATATTCGGAGTGTCTCTACTATTCCTTATTTAACTACTCTTTTTACTTTCAAATATACATTTCTGTTGTAGTTTCACTGTATTTCGATTAAGTTTCAGTGTGCAGTTTTCGTGTTATATTGGTTGATGGTAACTAGCAGTGGAATCCCGGACGCGTATGTCCCATTCGTGACTCGTTAACTGAATGTGCCTGCATCTCCAGTGATTGATGGTGTTCCCACTGAGACTCAAACCCTATACCTATCCTTTCAAATGCCATAGCCGTATCCACAGGGGTCACAATGGACCACTTCTTGTGCATTGCATATCAGTTACTGCTGTTTTGAGCTAATTTGCATTTCCCGTTGGTTGATTATGTTGGACCGAAATGTCCGGTCTCTGTTGACATATCTCCTCTCAGTACTGACGAGTCCCAAGCAGGTCGAAACGCGTATCCTGGATTCTACTGCCTGTCATCATGCATCAAAATAACATCATATCAATCTTCAGACATCATCAAAGCTGACATATCAAGAGAAACCGAAAATTTCAGTCTGACAATAGTCAAGCAACGGGAAATGCAAATTCACCTAAACAATAAATACTGTTTTAAGTGTTTAATAACTCAAACTGACACACTTGTATACAAAGTTCTACATTGATCTATTTTGAGCTTTATAAAAGTAAATTTTTTATTATTATTCCCTTGGATTCCGAGTGGAACATAAGGTTTCAACAACACATCTCCATTTTGTTCTGTTCTCTGCTGTTCTCTTCAGCTGGGCCGACGATTACCCACAATATCATCTCCTCCATGTCACCCTCACACCGACGACCCACTCGTCGCTTCCCATTGGGATCCCCCTCAAGCGACGGCCTGGCACGCAGTGTCACTTGACGGCCTTCTCAGCATGTGCCCGATCCACCTCCATTTTCTCCTACACATTTGCTGAGCAATCGGCTCTTGGTTGGTTTGTTCCCTTAGTTTCCTGTTGCTAATTCTTTCTGGCTGGCCATTTGATCTTCATTATGAAGCCAGCGAAGGCAGCTGTTGACAAAAGTCTGTAACTTGTTGGAAATGCTTAATCGTGACGCACAGTGCAAGTTTCTGACCCATAATGAAGAACTGACTTGACATCGGTGTTGAAACTTTGAATCTTGTTGTTTGACTTCAGATTGGCCTTGCCTATTCCGATTCTGACTGGGGCTTTGACATCTTCATTCGTTTCGTCTGTGGTTGAAACAGTAGTGCTTGCTAAACAGGTCGAAGTGATCTAAACACACCGGCTGATGTGAGTGGTAGGCAACTACTTGTCTCAATTAATCAGTAGTATATAGATTTATGCGAATGTGCTTGCTTTCTTGATTACTGTTTATTTATGGTATCAAGCAGATGGCGTATTGTGATCTGAATAATTTACGTTTCCAAAGTAAACTGTGGTGAAATCCCACCTCGAACTGCGTAAATTGAAAATTAATTTGCAAATCGGGAATCTGATATTTGATACATAAACATTGACCTCAATTACTGTCCACCACTTGGCTAGTAGACAGCTCTCACCACACTCGTCCCCCCGTCAAATAGTTTGAACTGAAGTTGGCTCGGTCTTCTCGGTTCTTGGGGCTTTGCTCTGTTGTCTTGCTGTCTGGAATCTCGGCGCTTGCGGTTGTCCACTTGTTTAACGGTGTTTACCATTGCGATTGTGTCTGCGTAACCCCATCTCAACGTGACCATATATGGTCCTTCCCACTTTGGAAACTGCTTGCCTGACCCTGTCGCACATTCGTAGGTATTTCGCCTCACACTTCCATATGCTGCTTTCTCCCGACCTCCCAGCAGCGTCCCAAGTAGCAGCCTTATCTCTGACAGATCTTGAACGCCACTCAACTGCGAATAAGCCTCAAAGTCCTGCCCGAAGATCCATATGTCTTCATCAAAAACTGCAGGGCATAGGCTTTCCATTCGTCGGTAGGCAGCGACACCAAATGTAACAACAGAAGACAAGGGCCAGGCAACAGATCGTTTATTACGAAAAATCAACACGTATTTATAGATTTTTATGTACATTATTGTAGGTCAATGTTAGTAGAAAATACAGTCTGTTGATTGGTTGTTTCTCACACAAAGTTAACCTTGCATCTCTTGTGGCCGTGTCAGTTCATCTATATGTTAACTGTAACCGCCTGTCCACCTTGACCTTTGACCTCAATTACTGTCAACCAATTTGGCCAGCAACCATCTCTCACCGCGACATGACTAATATTTGATACATAAACATTGACCTCAATTACTGTCCACCACTTGGCTAGTAGACAGCTCTCACCACAATAGTACCTTACATCGACAAACATGCGTAGCTTGTAGTGACTAAGGCACGAATAATGTAATGAAGAATTTCAATTCATGACAGAGCAATGGCTTTCATAAGAGTTGAGTATACATTAAGGCATACACCAGTTGGACTAACAGTCACTTTCCCAAATCGAAATTGTAACCTTCCTTTTGAGTTGAATTTAAAAGTAAATGTATCGATTATTTTCTGAATACACCGTGCTAATCATCATTTCTGTTTCCTATCTCCCATGATGACTGACTGATTTCATCGTAGAACTTTGCTCAGGTGTGCAGCATTTCGAGTTACCACATCAAAGCAAGAGAAGAGAGATAACAAACAGAAGTGTGAAGGGAAAAGAATAACAATAATAATAATATAGGAGGAAAATGGAGTTTTTTTGGATATGACAAATCACAAAGAGCAAATGCATCTGCGCCATCCATTGAAAACGATTTCCTATGGTAACCAATATGATGCATGGCTCAAAATATAACTGTTATTTCAAACTCAATTTTACTGTTCACATTTTATACCAAGTGTAAATTCCACAATTTTTACTTGTAATAGGAATGATTTAATACGTGTTCTTGATAGCTGTGAAGTTTCTGCT